>CATIWR010123746.1:0-29311 GCA_949677035.1 Omphalea diandra | reverse complement strand
AGCCGTACATTACTTAGGAACACTTTATTATAAATCAAGACCAAAATTTATTCTGAATTTAGATATATTATCAACTCTAAATTATCAATAAGTTTTAAGTTCTTAACATTATTCATATATTTCGTATGAGTTACATCAATATTTAAATTTAATAAGTATCTCCAAATATAATATTACTTGAAAAGATATTTAATTTCGATTGACATATAAATTAATTTAAAATATTATTATCCCAAATATTTTTTAAGAAAAGTTACAATAAGTTAGTTTACACTGCGATATTGCTTTTGGTAAAATCCAATTTTCACAAAGAGGAGCTGTACCATTAAGACCCACAAATTATTGGTAAACGCAAGAATGCCTCTTTATAGGCAATAACATATGAAGAGGAGGTGGGGGGGTCGGCCGTATCAGCATAGTATCAAGTGAGTGAAGCCCAAAATGGGGAACAGATCACATGCAGATCTGGTGCACAGAAACGGCAGATGCATACAGCTCAGCCGACACGCCATATTTGCCCACATGCGTGACGCATGTGAAAGACACAATTCGTTCTTTATTTATTTATTAAATTTTTTATTATTTTTATCTTTTTGATCTAAGTGTCTTCTTAAGAAGATGGGAAATTGGGACAACATAATCTAAATATAAATAATATTTTTGTTGGGTTAGACCATTCCATTTTCAATCATTTTCGACCAACAGAATCCCCCATTTGATTTTCTACATTAATGAAGGAATTAATTCCATTTCCCATTACACATTTCTGAGCTCACTGTTTATGGTCTAAATATGGATTGTGTATCGCATATTCCCAATTTCTTTTTTTTTTTTTTTTGTATAAAACTCAGTTATATTAATGTCAATTTTTAATGCTAGAAGATGTCTCGTGTAAAATGCCAAGGACTTTTCCTTTCTTTTTGCACTCAATATTCTATTCAATACACATAAAATAAAGAAAGAATTGCTCGTCATATAGTTGAGTTGAAATAGTCTTGACAATGCCTTCCACAAGGGGGATAGGGGATAAATAATAAATAATAAAAACAAAAAACAAAAATGCCTTCCACAAGGGGATTAAAAAAAAATGTTGTCTTCATAGAGATGGAACGTGCATCTTGACCCCATATGTACTTAATTACCTGAACCTTAAATTAATTTGCATTCAAAAAGTAATTGAAACATTTGTCTCCTCCAAATCCTAACCGTGCTGCTCCTCTTATCTCAGAATCATATAACAATAATAATTAATAATACTATAAAACCATCCATACATACATATATGAACATGCATACACATATGATAGTTGTAAAGCACGAGGAAGAGCTTTTTTTCTTTTTTTTTACCTAATTTTTTTTTTTATTACCTAATCGATCTGCCTGTCTATGGAGGCGCCAGACAAGTCAAACAAACAAATAAGATCCACCTCAATACACTAATTCGCAAATAGATTTGGTTTTGTTGGGTTCCAACATTACCAAATGCCAATATATTTTGTTTTTCCAAGTTCTGACTCTAATATTGTTGAAAGAGCATTGGGTAAAGAGCCAACTAAGTCCCTAAAGTTGTAACCAGTGACAAGTAAATGCATTTTCATCTTGTATTATTTCGTTAATATTTTGAATTTTTATAACGAAATAATATAAAATCAAATTTTTATGATGAAATAATATAAAATTAGCGATAATTTTAATAAAATAGTATAAAATCAAAAATAATTTTAATAAAAAAGTTTATTTTATCTTCATTTGTTATTCTGCTATAAAGTGAGACTTATTTGATCTATTTAACCAAATATCATCGACTTAGTGTTCTAGATAGTGATGTGATTCTTTGAAATGACACCACATTTTGGCGTCCTATGTCTCACATTTTCTAAATCTTGAGGTGGCCTAGAAAAATATGTAGTTTTAGCTTTGGACAGTCAGCTTCAAACATCAATCTTGACAAATCAACTGATAATTGATCATACAACAACTCTATCTAAATTTTCAAGATAAGGAAAATAAATATGTATAGAAATAGTATATGGTGTGCTTCAGATTCCTAGATTACTTTTGTCGGCTTCAACTTTCATGTCATAAACAAAAATCATAACGAACTATTACAAATGACCACATTACTGCTTCTATCCCTCGCGAGGGGAATACAACGTCTAGGCTTACAATGTTATGTGAAATGCCCACCTTTGCGAATTATGATAGAATGGTGAAAACTAATTACAAGTCTAGGTAGCTAACTACGTAAGGCTGCTCGACTTTAGTGCAAAAGCTCTTTGGCCATGCTTGATAAAGCAATCCAATTAATACCTAAAGAAGAAGTTACTTAAAAAAAAATTGAGAATCTAATCGTTTCTGGCAATCTAATCAAGAGGTCAGATAGCAGTACCGCAATAATTTGTCCTATTTCACAGCCTTGTTCATACATATCCTCCCACAATTAGATTTAGAATACTAGGAAACAACATCAAGGATGTACCTGTTAATAGGTTAAAACAAACATATGCACTGTCGTCAAGACTATAATCATCCATTCTCATGTGCATTCCGCTTCCTTATAATCTATTATGCTGGGATACACGTGGAAGAAAAAAACAAATATATGTATTCTGGGATCAGGTATTGCTGAGTAGCTAGGAGGTTTGCTGGAAGTTCACCTCCATGGAAATACTGTTTAAAGTGTTGCAAAATGAAATGACTTCTTGTTGCAACCAATAGTCAACATAGTTTCTCCTTTAAGCAGAAGCAGAAACAGGTAGCTCAGTTGGCAGCTGTTGTAGCAAAAGTTGCATTATTGATGCAGAACACATGTCCCAGCCTGTGCTTCATTAGGAAGTCTCTTCCTGAGGCGCCACAGCCTCAGGGCGCTTTCCCTCCTCTTGAGGTGCCATTGCCTCACCCTGTTCAGACTTTGATTCAAGATTTTCTTCGCTAACAAGAGAAATCGTAATGGAACTACCCATCATAGAATTTTGTTTTTAAGATTTGTGATTTGGCTCTACTGCTCCAGTGTCTTCCTGTTCCTTGGCGGAACTACCCATTGTAGTAGTTTGTTTTGTGATTTGTCACTTGACTCTACTGCTCCATTATTGTGTTGATGTTCCCTGACTGTTTCAGCATCATGGTGGAAAAGACTTTAAGAATTGGACGGATGAAGAGATGGGGTAGCATCGCCCAGCCCTTTGGACAGACACACATACTTGAAAGCCAGCTGTTTGTAACTATTTAGTAGGTCTTCTACATCATTGATTGTCAAATCACCAACATGAGCAAACAAGTACGGGTATTCTTGAAACACTATACTTGCCAGATCCTCCTTCAAAAGGATCCTTGCTCCTTTATTCTCTATATCTGCAAGGGATAGAACCTTTGCCATGGATGACTCATCTTTCCCATAGTGAATGTCCCTATTGCCAGATCCAGTTTCAGAAGATTTGAATTGATTTGAGTCATCCCTTTCCTTCTTAGTATTCCAAGCTTGAGATTTTGATTCCGTAGCTACTGGTTTAAGATTGTTTTCTATATTTTGGTCACTTTGATTAGATAGACTATTGAAATCAATTGAAAGTCCGGACAAAATGGCTCGAGCAGATTCCATGTTCTCTTCAAATTCATGACTTTGCATCAATGTTCGAGATGAAAGATTCTGCAGAGAGCATATTTGTGAAAAAGTATGCTGCTTCTGAAACTAAGCCAGATTGACGCCGGTACCGTTGTACATACAATAAATTTGAGTGCAACTGTGGAGGGTTGGACTGCGCGATTTAGAAGACAAAGTTTGTAAACTTTATCTCACATTCTTAATGAACTCAAACTGAGATAAGACTTAAAAAAAAAAAAACATTAATGGACAGAAGGATGCTATGTACATGATCATACTTTAAGTTAGAATTAATTCCACAATATGGTTATTTAGTTCCATATTGATACAAGAAAAAACAAATTTAAGATGGAACGAGAAACACTTATTGGAGGCAAAGTAAAAGACTAAGAGTCTAACAGAACTCTCAGTACCCAATAGTTTTTCCATTAATACAAATTATGAAATTTATTTTCTATAAATTCATTTTTCATAAACCTGATGCAAGGGACAAGAAGAAATCCATGCCTGTTGATCTTACCTTCATAGTAACATAAATAAGGACAGGAAGAAATTCATCAGCTCCAGGAGGATTCTCATTTGAAGCAATTGAGGCATTCAGCAGTAAGTTATTTATGACCTTGCAACAAGTGAGAATGCACACAAGTTTGTCTCTCGGTGCTTTGTACATATTGATCTTTTGCAGTTCTTTTTGGGCAAGCTGACAACACAGCATCAAGGTACAGAGTAAGACCATATTAAATGTAAATCAGATAAAGTTAAACTTATCACTACTATCAGCCAGTAGGTGAGCTAGCATTTCTTTTTTCCAGTAAATGAGGAATCCACTCAGCCAGAATGTCATTATTTGGCCGCTGCAAACTCAAAAATGTGAATTTAGAGGGAGATAAAGCACATAAATTCTAAAAAGTACCAAGAATCACGGCCTAGGCACAACCTAGTCAAAGTTGGAATTCATAATGGTGTATACACGCGCTTGGATATGAACATCTCAGGGTTCAAAGAATTTGAATCTCCTCATGTCATACATATTGATATCAACATCATAGCAATAATTGGACTGTAATTTGCATAAAAGTTATAATTATAAAGATTTAAAAAAAAAAAGTCTATTGCATCATGGTATAACCGAATGCCCCTAAACATGAATAAAAGTAGATCCATTTGATTTAATATATATTATAGGGTTATTTCCTTTTCAGTTTCTTTTTAGTTCTTTAATTAAGAACTTTGTCTCACACTCTGTTTCATTATTTGAAACAATTATAACCTTGTACATCTAGTAAATCAACATATTCAAAATCAATGAGATTCTCTAATTTTCAATTGGAAGAATGTATTTCTTGATCAGTAATGCATCACTTTACCTGTGAGAAAATGCATAGCTTTTTGCACTTAAGAATTGACAACTACAAATCATAATGGTATTTCATATATGGATTGAAAATATTCAATTTATTCTGGGCCAGTTTTCATTATAAACCCTACAATATATCAGACACGTCTAAATCTAATGTCTGTGACATAGTTTAACCTTTTGACATTCAGAATGAGGCCTGAATGTAATGCGTCCGAGTAATAAAGAAAGAAGCCCCTTCCATCCCCCAAGAATGTATGCACTTCTACACATTAACAGAGGTTAGATAATTTCAAACATCAACATGCATAGATGAGGGTAACTAATATAATCCAATTATAGTCACTAAAGATTGATTTTATTTGATTGAATCAATAAACTTTAGTTTTTATTCTATTATGGTTTATTGGCCAAAATTTTTTATGATTTTCTACTCTAAATTGATTTTGCGCTTCGGATTTTTTTATTAAAACTCATAAATAGAAATTCAGAACTCTCTCATGAATAAAAATTTAAAATGATCTAACAATGGAACAAAAATCATAAGAAAAATAGGCCACTAAACCACAATAGAATAAAAATGAAAATTTAGTAATTCCATCAAACAGTAACCATAACAAAATTTTGGTTATAATTCAATGCCATTGAAATAAATTACCCCATAGACGATAATGCAAATGGGGAAACAAATCAGGTGTGTGCCAAAACTACATTAACATTTTTGTGTTTGCACACAGTAAACCAACTTAAATAAAGGAATGATGATATGTCCAAGGTACACGTTTTAGTAATGCTTATAAGCAGCAAGCGCTCACCTCTAGAAGTTCAGGTAACAGAATTATTTTACTTAAGTTAATATTTTTTTTTTTCAAGAGCTGATAGTCAACGGTTCAGTGTGTCTCAATGCTTCAGCAGCATCAAGCTTTCAAAAACAGATTTAAGAACAACATTGTGTCTGCTAGTTTATAAACCATTCAGAGGAAAAAAATATTCTGCAGATGGACAAGCAATATCACTTAAAATGCAAATCCTTTTACTTACCAGCCACGATGTTTCATCTTGAAAGGTTGGCTTAATGTCCAAATTTTCTGGTCAAACAAATTGTTGAATCAAAGACATCTTCTCAGAAAGTTGCTCATCAACTTTAACATCATCTGGAAGTGAAGCAAATACATGGGTAAATAACTTGGTCATTACATACTTCTCGAGTCCCTGTATTTAAAAGAAAGCCAAATATAGCAGATCTCAATTAATAAGATTATCATCCCTTAGCAACATCATATAAGTCACTTTTTTTTTTTTGGCCTGCGAAGAGGCAGGGGAGAGCAAGAAATTGAAAGAATAATATGATATACAAGCAATTACGGAATAAAATAGCTGCGAAAGTAAATTTTTAGCAGTCATCAAAAAAGATTCAGCAGCCTGATGCCAACCTATGGTCCATTATGCTAATCATTCCCTAAGGTGAAGGTGAATATAAAGGGGGAAAAAGCTGGTTGTAGCCTTGTAGGTGCTAGTTTTGTAACATCTGAAAATGTAAGATGGACAATAATATGAGGACAGAGACCGAAGTTGTGAGCTATAAGCTCTTGATGTCCATACCAAGTTGTGCTATTAAGCTCATCCATTTTGGATGTATTAAACTGCATCTGAATTAGCAGAAAAGTAGAAAATCTCAAACAGCATAGAGACTCATGTCCAGTTAACCTCCAACCTATAGATGTACATTGCATAATTTAGACGAACTGTCACTCAGAGATGTCACTTCCACACATCCTCTTCTCAAAAGTAGAAATAAATTGGTCTAATTTTTTCAGAAAATAATCATTTACTTATTTTTAGGCTCAGTCCTCCCTCGCTTTCATGTCACGCCTCCAATTGAAAGAACTATTTCACACATACCACACACCCCAAAAAAACCAAAAAAAATCATCACCATAACTTAATAATGAAAACATTTGGTTCAAGGCAACTCACTTCACCAGCACTCTCCAGCTCCTCATCCGAGCAGCCAGCCCAGAGTGGATGAGCCTTGAAAGCAGCTTCCATATTGGCAAGAAACCCCTGCACCAGCGCGCTGTCCTTTTCCGGCTCAGGAGCATTGTTTGAGAACGACACAAGAAACTGCCATAAAGAAGCACACACCCTCAATATCTATCCGCATTAAATTTCCTCCTAAACTGACAAGCAATACCCTCGTCTAACCAACCAAATTCAAGCAACCTTTCAAATACTACCATGTCAATATCCATGAGTAATTATACAAATAAAATGAATATGGAATGCGATGGGCAAAGAATAACCTCTTGATGGATTTGACGAAATCGGAGGCGGACGGTTGTCGCATTCGCTCTACGAAGTCGTGCAATCCGAGGAAAACGTCGGCGTTTTCCATTTTTCCTCCGTTTTGATTCTGTTTTCTTTTCATCCCTTTAATCGTAGTTCTTATTTTGGTCTTAGATTAGAGTGAGTGGGGATTGATTGTTGAGGACGAAATTGGATGCTCGAAGACGGCCATCAAGCAGGTAAGTCCACAGAGGGAAAAAGAGGAGCCGAGCACAGTGCTTCGCGATGAAACGAATCGTTTACGAGACGCGTGGAGAATCGACGTCATAATTCAGAAAAAAGAAGGGTTCTCCTGTATTTTTTTTTTTTTTTTGGTGGGGGTTTTAAGGCCGGCAATTATGCGGCTGCCTGGATTAACCAATAAATGTCCCGGCCTAGAGGTACTTGTCTACGTTTTTAAATTTGGAAAAAGAAAAAAAAAAAAACAAAAGATTAGATGTGTAGAGTTTCCAAATTAGTCTCTTAATGAAGCTTCTATAAACGTTTTGAGCTCCAAACTTATTAGTAATAAATACTTTTATTCTTATGCAGTATCATTATAATAATAAATTTAAAATAAATTTATTATCATTTATTATTAAATTATTAGTTAATTAATTAAATAATCCAAAATCACTATACAAATAATAATAAGTTTCATTATTATATTACTATTTTATAAAAATTATTATTAAGTAAATAAAATAATAAAAATAAAAATTATAATTAAATTAATATAATAAATTTAATAATTATATAATTTGGTATAAAAATAAAGAATTCATAATTTTAATTTTTATTGGTCTTTTTTCATTTTTTCAGTTTTTTATTTTTTATTATTATATAGAAAAAGTAAATACACATTATTATGAATGTGCAGAATTTTCTATATTGTTATGTAGAACTTTTTATATTTTCTTTAAATTAATTGAAGAAACTAGATACTTAATTATTATCTTATTTATCACATGATAAAATAAAATATATTATATAATCACTTATCAAACTATTTATTCTTATTAATTAATTAATTAAATGATTAAAAGTTAATATATAAATAATAATTAAAGTTCATTATTATTTTGTATTAAAAAAATTATTGTCAAATAAATAAAATAATAAAATAAAAATTTTAATAATTGCATAACTTTTCAATATAAAAATTTATAGTTTCACTTTTTTATTGATCATTTTTTCTTATCATATAGGAAACTGAATATAAATTATTATGAATTTGAATAATTTTCTATATCATTAAATTTCTTAAATTATTTTTATGTGTAGAATTTCTTATATCATTAAGTATTTCACTAATACCAGTAGAATGCTTTTAAAATTATGAAATCAGCATTTATACTAGTTGAGATGTTTCACTTAGAGGACATATATATATATATTTCAAAAAAAAGAAGGAAAGCAGCAACGAGTCCCAAGTTTCGCAATGATCAGTGCTAATAGCTAGGACTAACGGCATTCTTTTTTCTTTTTCTTTTTTTCCCTTTTCCTTCTTCCTAACAGCAAAGTTGAATCCCCTTATAGGAGTTTAATCGTGTGTTTTGACTGGTGACTCGATTGTTATGATATTACAAGCAGTTTTGATGGCAGGAAATCCATCGGAGTGTTCCATTAGATGTCAGGATTTCAGGGAGTTGGATCCGTATCTTTTTACTGTTTGCTCAAAGGAGCTAACATCACTTCAACATCTGCTCCCACGGTAGATCAAATAAATTATCTTGAATTTCTTTTTTCTAGTCTTTAGATGTTTTTGAGACAGAATAAAAGAACTATTCAGATCCTATCTAAAAGAAAAGTACAATAATATGTGTGCATACATACTCCGGTATTGTATATTCAGACACTGCTCAAGAGGTCTGTTAAATACACTCTTCTGAAAACATGTCTATGGAGCAATTAGCATATCAAATGAAAAGCTCCCGCGTAAAATGCACTGCTTTCTCCATCGCCCAACTGCCTCCCAGCATTTTGCAGACCCTGATAAAGACCTAACGAAAGTTTGTTTGCCCAAGTATTTCCATTCCCACTTAATCTAAAAGAGGGCACTCCACACAGCTCCATCACCTTCACCACATCTTTCATGAACAAATTTGATCTTCTCCACAGATTTGCAAATTCCACTACAGCTCCAGTCAAAAGATGCAATGCACACATTACCTGCCTGTGCCTTCCACTCACAATCTGCAGTAGTAGGGTCAAAAACAATACAATATAAAATAACAGAAAAGTGCGATATCAAGAGGAATTAAAAAGAGAACTCAACAATAACAGTGTAATGAATGTATGAAGTTTCAAGCAAATATTTTTGATACCTTAAAATACCTAATCTGGACAAAACCTTAAAAACAGTACCTGGTGGAGTTCCACAGCACATGTTGCGATCATCAATGTGCTCAACCTCAAGACCAATAAACCACGATCCAAGCGACACATCTTCATTAGCATACTTATGCAATATAGGCCTGCATCAACAATCAGAACCGCACAGAATTTTAAGTCCATTTCTAAAGAGCAAATTTTATGTGCAAATATAGAGATAATGAAATCATCGCATCCAGTGCTCTTTCAGGTTCCTGTATAAGCCAATCTATTTCAGTCCTACTCTTCAAAGAAATCTTTCGAAGTTCCTTTTAGCCATTACCAAATCCAAAAACCATTATGGCAATGATGTTCAGAAGTATTTAACTCCATAACAGGTACATAACATATTTTAGATCTCCAAATAGAAGGATCGATTCAAAATGAAGATATGAGTGACCTTCTATATGCTAGCCCAGAAACCAGAAATTAAGCTTATAGTTATCCTTACTGGTTGATGGATATATATGCCGCGAGATCCTTCGAAATTGCATATATCTGTCCAGTTGCATGTCGGAAATATTTGTTCCCTTCCTCTCCAAATTTCCAATACTCTGGTTCATGATACTTGACATTCCTAAAGAATAGAAAGAAACATATATCACCACTTTGAAAAGATGCAAAGCTGATGAACATTTATATTCTCGTGAATATGAACACCCCAGGAGGATTACTTTTGAGAAAGAACAGGCCCAGACTTCATACATCCAATGTATACCCTGGGTTTTGACCGATGCCGGGCAAGAGTAGCAGCTAGCATACCTACAGGGGCAAGGATGTTCAAAAGATTAATCTTTAGTAATAGTAACAAAAATATTTTTAACAGCACAATGTTAGAGGAAACTAACAGACTGCCTACCCAGATTAACATGGACATCATCATCCACCTTGACATAAAATTCAGCATCCCACTTTGCAACCGCAGTGGAAAAGAAAATTTTTGTTTTTGCAGACAATTCATGGTATCCTTCAACATGCTCCTACAAAATATTAAAAAATGTGAACCAAATCCTAGCCTAAGATCTTATGTTCACCCAGCTAAATACACAAATGTTTTGCACATATTCTTACCAGCCTAAGGAAATCCTTGTGCTGAGCATCTTCTGAATCAATGGCTCTATCTAAAATGCTGTTAGATGTCGCACTGGAATAGTGAATACATAAGTCAGCTCCCAACTCAATAGAATAGACAAATTTGTGTTAGAACAGCTTTGCATGGATTATGGAGCCAAATTGATGCAGGAAACAATGCTGTTTTAATCAATCAAAGCATCAGATAATGTGTCCAACAAAAGCTATTTAAAATTACTGGATCAGATACAAGCAGTTTGTAAGCTATATCAGAACATCACAAGATGCCTCTTAACAGCTATATTGCACACCTCAGTGGCTCAGACAGAACAGAAAAGAGTATAACTAAGGCATAACAAAATGTAGGATAAGGTTCCAGAAAATGATAAATTTTGTTCTTTGTTATTTATGCTACAATGAGTCTATTTAATTAGTTTCCAAGGTTGAATAAAAATCACCAGCCCAAGCAAAACAAGCTAAAATTGGAATACAAACGAAGCTAACAGATAAAGAACTGTTAGAAACTATAAAGAAAAGGTTATGCTATGTGTTGTCAGAGACAAGCTAAAACAAATAGAGTCCATCATAAGTTTTTGTCGGGTTGATTTTGCCTTTAATGGCACAGGAATAAGTTCATATCAGCTTATCCATCACCCTGAATGACCTCATATGTAAATCCTAGACGCAGGAAAAATAACATATTTCAAAAAATACAACTGATCAATCTCCTTCGACATATAAAATTTTCTCCTAGCAACAGAGAGTTAGAAAAGCAAGTCACCTATGGCCAATCATAAAACGGATAACAATCCCCTTCTCGTGCTCCAGTTGAATAAGCTTCTCCCCTAATCAACCCAAAAAGAAAAACACCATTACAACTTTCACTAACTTGATCAGCACAATAAAGAAAACATTACAAAGGTGTGAAAAACCAAGAATAAAAACCTTGAGGCATCCAAGTCTCACGAACTGAATCACGCCTTTTCCTACTGCTAAAAGCTGTATTAATTCCAATAACCATAAACATTTTCTGCCTGGGTTGGCCATCATTAGGCAAGCCAGGCAAGACTGCCGAGCCATCCAAGCTCATTTCCTGAGAACTCCTAGATGCTGCTAACTGCATTTGAAGCATTGCAATTGACTTGTCTAGCGACCTGACAGACCTCCATATAGGTTAAAAACATTGTTAAATCAACCCTAAAAACTAAAATTTCAGCTTTAATTACTTATAGTTATCAACTCACTGAATTGCGCCGTGCGTTTTTAGTACTTCCTCCATTACATCTTCATCATGCGATCGCTTCTAAAATAAAAAACGCCAAAGTTTCAGGGTAGAAAAAATTAAATATATAGATACATTTGATAAAATTTTTTTACAAAGATAACCTTTTGAGCAGTGGAATCTTCAGATACGAGTTGTAATTCTTGTTCGCGTCGATGCTGAGCGATAAATTGACCATTGGATTCAGGTGAATCCCATGCCCTGCCAAGAAAATAAGATCAAGTTGGAAACCAAATTTGACAGCGAAAACACTTAAATGCACGGAAAAGAAAAACCTGTTAGAGAAGAGAATTCCAAGAGCGAAGCAGAAGACGCAGAGAATCGGGATCCATTTTACTGAAATTTTAGCAGTTCCTCGGGTCTTCATCATAGAACGAAAGAAAGCGGGAGAAGAGAGAACGGAAATGAAAAGCGGGAGAAGAAAGGAACGGAAATGAAAGCGTTGATTTTAGATTCTAGACCATATGTTCTTTTGAATATTTGCAGGCCCAGAATATGAAAATTAAAATTTCGATCAAAGTAGGCACGTTAGAAAGTCAATGGTTAGGACTCCTGTGTCGTTTTGGCCGCCGTGTGGATCCCACGTCCAAGCCTCCTCCAGCCCTAGGCAGGAGACTAAGAAGATTGTCACGGCACCAGTCAAGGTGGGTTCTATTATGGACAATAAAAGTTGAAACAACGGTAACGAATCTTGGGTTCGGTTCATTGGACCCGTTTTGTTGATTGTGAGTGGTCAGACGGTTACATGTGGCAGCAATGTTGCGTGGTCTCAAATAAATCAATAAAAATACAAAGAGTATAACGGATGAAATTATTTATGTAGGAAGAAAGAGTATCAAGGATGAAATTAATTAATTATATTAATGAATATATTTTTATATAAGGATAAAGAATTGTATATAAGTTAATCAAAACGAACGAACTTCATTATTAAAGTTTTGATGGCCTTAGATCATAGAATTGGAGAAATAGCCTTGCAAAAAAGATAATAGAAGTAAACTATTGCAGATGCGTGTTTCACAATCACTCAAATACTTAAGTTATAAATTGTTTTGCTTAGAGCTCATAGATGATGATAATACATTAATTGCAGAATTGTGAATGAAAGAATATCAAGGATGTACCAATTTAACAAATGAAAATTATATAGAAAAAAGAGTATCGGTGATGAAATTATATATATATATATATATAAGGATAAAAAAATTTATATAATTTAATAAAAATATTTTCATTATTAAAGTTTTTGTGCCCCTTGATCACAAAACTAAAGGAATGACTCAATGAAAGGATAATAGAAGTAAGTTATAGGAATTGTGTGTTTTACTGTCACTTAAATATTTAAGTAAATGGTTGCTTTTGCTTAGAGCATGTAGATGATGATAATAGTTTCATTGCATAATCGTGAATGAAAGAATTGTTAAGCAAATGAATTGTGTAGTGAATGAAAGTTGTGTGTACCTATCTAACTCTTGAAATCTTTTATTTAAGTCGTCACTCATTATCATTACCCTGAAATATAAAGAAATAGATTTGTCTCTATAACTGCATTATCTCCAAAGTTAAGAGAATGAGTCTCTTAAGTCTTTTGAACATTCTCTGAGTATCTCTAATAACTTTCTAACGACACCTCTGTTTGATCGCTTGGTCTTCATTCATCTAAGAAACTACTTGTTCCTAAGGCAGGTGTTCATTTGTAGGTCATTCAATTATTTGAGGATTATCAAGTTTTCTTTCTTTTTTTTTTTTTTTTTGAGATTGAGACGAACAGTGATAAAATTCAAATATTATATATTCCATAGCTTAATTACCTAAAAGTTTTAAACTCTAAAATAATTTTCAATTTTATCATAAATTCCAATTCGTATCAATCAAATTACTATAATTAATCTCTACATGTTAGTCCTTAATTTTTTTATTAATATGATGTGATTTTTTTTAATTATTTTTATTTAACACATTTTATTAAGATAAAATTTTATTAAGATATTAAAATTATTTTTATATTTATAAATGATAAAAAATATTTAAAATTTTCAAAACAAAAAGCAAATCAAACCCAAAGAATTATTATAAATAAAATATCCTCAAAATCCTAAAATTTTAAACTCATAATTTTTTTAATAAATACACTTAGAAATTTACTTCAAATAAGTTCATAAAATATCATAGTTTTTATTTGTCTATACTATTTTCAATTCATTTATGAGTTTGTTTGAAGTAAATTTATGAGTATATTTATTGAACACTTATGGACTTGTTGATTGTTAGAATTTTGATGATTTTTTTTGTAATAATTTTTGGACTTGATTTTCTTTTAAAGTTTGAAATTACTAAATAATGTTTATCATTTATAAATATGAATATTATTTTTAACAAAAAAAAGAGTTTTCTTTCTAATATATTAAAGAAAAATTATTTAAAAACATTACAAAATAATCTTCAATGAAAAATTAATCGGATTCTAATAAAAGGCTAACATTAAAATGAATTTTAATTAAAGTCACTTTATTGATATGAATTAAAATTTATGCTAAAATTAAAAATTGACCTAAAGTTTGAAATTTTTAAGATAATTAAATTGTCAAAATTTGATTAGATTGTGACTAAAGACTAATATGAAAATGAATTGTTAATTATAGTCATTTTATTAATAGAAGTTAAGGTTATGCTAAAAATAAAAATCAACCTAAAATTTAAGATCTTTTAAGTAATCAAGCCTATCTTATAACTACTAAATCATTAAACTAACTACTCAGGTGCCTCTTATCTTACTCCAAGCTTTGTTAGCTGCTTCTTTTTAATTAATATGTTAGATGTGAAGTGTAATTGCACAGCTTATAAATCGACAAGAAAAGGCCATTAATTTTAATAAAAGATCTTTGTTCTAAATTATAATCTCTCTATTCAAGTCTGGTGGCCAGGAAAAAAGCTCGTCCTAGATGGTTTAGGCCTTTTTCACAATGTAATCATATCTTGTTATAAAAAATCTCTAAATTCTAAAAATAATTGTTATAATTTGAGATAAGGAGAAATTCAATGAAATACTATACTTAAAAACGAATAAATATATAATAACAACAAATTTATACAACTCTTTTCTTTTTGTTATGAAAATTTTATTGTGATAAAATAAATATTCATTCACATAAAAAAATGAAGTACATATAAGTTAGAACACTCACAAATCTAATATTTTAAATTTTTACGTTAAGCTATGGAATATGGTTCAATGAGTATATTCGCTATAAGCCCATGAAAGATACTTCTTAGGTTCTTTTTAGTTCTAACAAATTGATATTAAAATTGACAATTTGACAAGGGTAAGTTTGGAGACTGTGGTTGTTGAATTTTCATGGACATGTAATTGCTGCTTACAATTGCTCTATTCACGAGACAATAACAGTACAAGGTGTTTTATTTTCATGAGTATGTGCTCAAAGATGGCTCATTATGTTGGGCCATAAGGATGGAAGAGTCCAAACTACTCCAAAATGGATCACTGAGACAAGGAGATTCTCAAGAAAAAAAATAAGATTTGATAAATAAGCTGACTCTCATATTAAAACCAAGGTGAGCAAGGATGTGCTCAGCAGAGTATGGTGACTTTCCAACTAAATGGCTATGTAAGAAAGAATGGCAGAAAAATACACTCTTGACGATGTTGTAAATAGTATGGTGACTTTCCAACTAAATGGCTATGTAAGAAAGAATGGCAGAAAAATACACTCTTGATTAAAGGCTTCTCCGCAAGGAAAACAAGCCAAAAACTACTGACTCACACTTGAAAAGGAGATTGTTGGGATAGAGGAAGTGTTCAATATTTAAAAAAAATTGTCAAGTGCATACAAGTTGAAAAGACTCATAATTTTAATATCTTAAAGTTTTGGATTAAAATATGGTATTCAATCCATAAATGTATTCATAACAAAATTCATATAAAGATTAATTAATAAAAAAAGTAAATTAGACCCAAAAGATGATTTAAAGAGAGTTAATTGTGCAAATATTAATTTGAAGCATTAATTCAAAAAAAATAAATTAGACCTAAAAGATGATTTTAAAATTGAAGATTTGAAACTTCAAATTCAAGCATTGAGTTTTGATGAATATAGCAGACACTTAGGAGTTACAATTAAAGGTTGAAGATAAAGTTGCGTCCATATTGAGAAATGTTATAATTAAAGTGAAGATCTTTTTTTATCTATAAAAATAAAAGTATTTTATTAAATTAAAACGGGAAAAAACATAACTCAGGGGAACCAAAATACCCCAGCCAATTGGCTTTTTCCTATACACCTGGAAGCCTAAGCACCCCAAAGCTACGTGAAAAAACCGCAAACCTCGTAATACAAACATATATGCAGACGCTACGACAGCTGGTAGTACAACAACCAAGCTGCTCTGCGCAGAGCTTGACCGTATGGCTATAGCATACCTAAGATGCAGACATACACTTCCACGGCTGTAGTGGAGTAGCATCTTCTAAATGGGCATCATCAAGGGCTATCAGCAGCGTTTTTAGCGAAGTGATTTGCTATACAATTCATCTCGTTTGCTATACTAGACACACAGATGTTGTTTCTGAGGTTGATATATGTCTTGATTTTGAGGATATGATTCTAAGTGTAGTTTTGAGCCTTCACCTGAAAATCGCTAAAGACACAATCCAAAGCGGCTACTGAGTCCGTTTCAATTATGATTTTGATATGAGAATCTATAATTTCTGTAAGAGAGAGTTCACATGCTTTTAAAATGGTCATAATTTCTACTTCTAAAGCATCATTAACTTTGCAAGATAGTGAGAAAATTGCTAGAACACAACCATTAGCTTTTCTAAGAACGCCTCCTATACCTCCCTTTTTGTTGGCTGATTGAAAGGAACCATCTATATTCCATTTTAACTCATTCTCCAGGGGTGGAATCCATTGTAGCTTTGTTATATTGACCTTCTCGTTACACCATGCTTTAATCATCGAAGCAGACTCCATAATTTGTCCGATTGGAACCTTAAAATCTTCATTCAATGCACTAAACCAGTTGACAGATCTAATTATGATGGTCTCAACCAGTGTTCTTCGATTAACCACTTCATTCCCGTATATTCTCTCCTATTGCGATGTAGCCAAATAGACCACACGATAGAGTAGAAGCAAGTAATCCAAAATTTGCTTTGTTTCTTACCTTGCGCCAGATGAGGCCATTGAGCAAAATGAGCTTTAAATGATGGAGGAGTTGTCCATTTGGTTCCCCACCACTCTATAACACTGCTTCATATGGGCCAAGTGATAGAACACTACAGGAATAGATGATCTGTAGTTTCATCAGGTTCAACACAGAGTGGGCATTTGTTGAGTGACCTGTCAATGATGCCATATGATGATAATAGACTTCTGGTGATGGCCTGATTAATGTAGACCTGCCAGACCCATAGTTCAGCCTTTGGGATTGCAATACCTCTGAATATCTTTGGAATGACACCATAGTGGTCCGTGGTATTTCTCTTCTCCAAAGTTCTGCAGAAAGATTTGACGGAGAAGAATCCCCTTGGTTCGTGCTTCCATATGATCCTGTCCTCTGAGTCTTTATTGGGAATCTTTTATTGTAAAAGTGTCATCAAGTTATTAAGAAGATCGTTTTCCCATACGAATAGGTACCTTCTCCATTGTAACTTCCATATCCATGTGTCTCCATCCCAATGACCCATCTCCCTAATTGTGGCCTCTTTGTTTGCGGTAAGAGTGTACAGTCTTGGGAACAAAGTTCTGAGTGGGTTCTCCTCACACCAATTACGCTCCAAAAACTGATGTTGTCACCTTTCCCCACCCAATAACCCACACCTTCTTTGATCATCTTATGGATTACTTTGCCATTGCTCGATACTCGACATATATCCTCCGACATCTGTGATTTGTAGCCGCCTGCCATGCATCCAATTCTTTGGTTTTTACCATATTTATCAATAATGACTATTCCATAGTGCTTGCTGATTATCCGGAGGCTTCCGCAACCATTTGAATAGTAAGGCTTTGTTTTTATTGATAAGAGACCTCATTCCCAAGCCCCCAATTGTTTGCTGCGTTCAATAAGATTCCAACTAACCGCACATATTTTCTTGTTGTCATCATAACCATGCTAGAAGAATTGCCTTTCTATTTTGACAATTTCTTTAGCCACCCCTGAACGGATTTTAAATAGGGACATAAAACACATTGGTAGTTTTGGATCTTTTCAATAATGGGCTGCTAGGTAGATCTTCTCCTCGGGTTAGCACCAAGATGGATTCCCAAGTAATTGAAGGGCAGGGCCACTTGTTCACATCTTAGGATTCTTGCAACTATGTTTAAGGTTTCATTGTCAACTTTGATGCCTGCAATTCTGCTTTTGGAGAAGTTTACTTTCAAACCTGAAGTTATTTCAAAACACCTCAATAATCGTTTTATATTGCGTAAATCTATCATCCCCGCCTTACAAAGTATAATAGTATCATCCACGAATTGCAGAAACGAAATGCTGACCCCTCCCTCCTTTACTTTGATACCACAAAATAAACCAATGCTAGTTGTATTATAAAACAACTGTGTCAGTCCCTTTGCTGCTATATTGAATAGGAACGGAGACAAGAGGTCCCCTTGTCTTAACCCCTTGTGCAGGGAGAAGAATTCTGATGGGGAGCCATTAATCATAGCAGCTACTGAAGCTTGGTTAATGCAATTGTAAATCCACGCTAGCCATTTGCTACTGAATCCCATAGGTTTCATAACTCTGATTAGATATTTCCAGGATACCGAGTCGAACGCCTTCTGGAAATCCAGCTTGAGAATGAATCCTTCTTCTCTGTTAATCTTTAATGAATGCATACTTCATTTGCAATGAGAGTAATGTCCAATATGTTTCTCCCTTTTATGAATGCAGACTTCGGCTCACTTATAATCTCGCTCATCACTTTCTTTAACCTGCAAGAAAGAACTTTTGCCACAATTTTATATAAGCAACAAATAAGACTGATGGGTCTAAATTCACTAAACTAAGATGCATTATCAGTTTTAGGAATTAGACATGTAAAAGATGAGCATATTGCATTAGGCAACCTACCAGTATGATAAAAATAGTTAAACAAATCAGTTATATCAGAGTTAAGGATATCCCAGCATTTCTTTATGAAATTCATGTTGAAGCCGTCTGGTCCGGGGTGCTTTGCTCCCATCGGATGCCCATATTGCTTCTTTTATTTCAGATAACTTAAAGGGAGTGTCTAGAAATGAAATTGCTTCCTGGGATAGTCTTTTAAATTTCAAACCCGGGAAAGATGGTCTGTCCCAATCCACATCAGTGAATAGCCCAGAGAAATAATCTTTTGCAGCAGTTTTTATCTCATTGGATGAGGACATAAGGATGCCTTTATATTTGATACATTGAATTTCATTTCTTTTCCTTCTTATTGTGGTTGCCAAATGGAAGTGTTTTGTGTTTCCATCACTGCACTTGATCCATTTACATATGGATTGTTATTTTTCCAGAAAAGTTCCTCCGGCTTATTTTTGTCCCATAATTTTATCATAAGGGATCTTCTTTGGGCTACTTCTTATTCTGAGACCGATGCAGCTTCAATCTTTCTATATATATTATAGATCTCAGCCTCTAGGTTAGATATTTATTTCTGGATGATCCCATAGCAATTGCTATTCTAGTCTATCAATGATGCTTTTAAGGATTTGAGCTTCTTGTGTATCACCATAGAGCCTTAAAACCTGTTATTCATTTGTGCCCACCAATCTTTGATCAGAACCATGAATCCCAGATGAGTCATCCAACAGTCAAATAATCTGAATGGTTTTGGACCCCAGTTTATCGATGACTCTTCCAAGTGCAAAGGGCTATGATTTGATAGTCCTTTTCTTAACCCCCACAAAGATAAGTTTTGAAATGCATTAAGAAATTCACTATCCACAAAAGCTCTATCAATGCTGCTCGCGCATCTCCCATTGCTCCATGTGAATTTTGTCCCTTTTATTGGAAGTTCTACGAGACCCAATCCATTGATAAGGCTACGAAATTCAGACATGTCAATGGGTGAGTTATTACCTAAACTCCTTTCATCTGGGTTTAAAATTTTGTTGAAGTCTCCCCAAAGCAACCATGGTTCAGTTGAGTTTGTTTTAGCATTCAGGATTTCATTCCATACTACACACCTATCTTCATGATTTGTAGGCCTATAGACTGAGAAAACTGTGCACTTAAACTTTGATAAGATCCATGCTCTTGAGATGAGGCACCACCTATTCCGTTTTAATACCATTCTTGCTTTGAACACTGATTTATCCCATGACATCAGAATATCACCTGAAGCACCATTAGATTTGACCCAATCGAATCCCACGTCCCTGTTTTTCCAGATTGCTCTAATAACACCATTATCCACTGATTCCATTTTTGTATCCAGTAGTGACATAAAAGATACATTCTTGCCGAAGACCCATTTTCTTACAGATGATTTTTTTGCATTCCCGTTCAGCCCTCTGACATTCCATGATAGTGCTTTCATTGATTGAGATTTGTGACTGAATCTAACTTGCCCAAGTATTCTGCATTTTCTGTTACTTCTATTTCTCTAATCTTCCTATTATTGTCGATTCCTCTCCGATTGCCTTTAACCCAATGCCAGTCCCGTTTTCCATGTTTCTTCGGCTTCCTCTTCTGGTGATAAGATTTCTTTTATGAAATCTTCAATTTGAGCTTGGATTTTATATATCTGTGTTGAATGGAGGGCTCATTGTTCTCATCACATTCCAATATTTGCTCTGAATGAAAAGTGCAAGGCTCAAAATTATACCTGCACTTTTTCTTCAGTTTGGTCCTTGAATGGTATTGATCTATTATGGTTTTCAAAGCCAAGCGATGGGCTGGGCTTGGCTGGGCTACTTGTAGGCTTCGGGTTTGGGTCAAAGTCATTTTCTTCAATCTGAGGCGAGTCTACAATATTCTTCACCTCTTTATTGCTTATAGGTGATATCACTGCCTTCCCATTAGACCGCCAGGTGTACTTCATGTGATCCTTAAACCCCTGCTTGGATTGAAGGTTGATAAAAGGTCAAAAGGATTATTAATAGAATGAAATAGATGAGTTTGATTTGAAAAAAAAAGTTAAATTATATTTGTGTTTGGAATTATATGAATGAAAAAAAATAATTTGAGATTAATTATATTTGTTTGCTATGGAATTGAATGAAATATTAACTTAAAATTGACAAAAATACCCTTTATATATTAATTCAACAAAATAATTATAAAAATATTATATATTATATAATTTTATTTATATTTTAATAATATTATTATAATATTATATATAGTAATATTATTATAATATTATTATAACATTATATAATTTATTTAAAATTTATATTTAATTTATATATATATATATGATTAATATATAATTTATAATTTATTATATATATAATTTATAATTAAATTATATATAATTTAATATATATTAATATATAATTATATATTTTAATATATAATTTAATTAATTATTAATATAATTTCTAATTATTTATAATTATAATTTTAAAATTTAAAATATATTATATTATAATATATTAGAATATAATTTCAAATATAATATATTATATAATTTAATTATTATATAAATAGAATTTCAAATTTCTATAATTTAATATATAATTTACATTTTTATGTTATATTATATTTAATATATTAAAATAAATAATTTTAAAAAATTATCTAATTTAAATTATTTTTAATTCAATTTAACTAAATAATTCTTTTAGATATTTTTATTTTTCTATATTTTAATTAGTTATTTATAATTTAATTAAATAATATAATATTAATTACTTTCCAACAAAAAAATAATTTGAAATCGATAACAAAATAGATTATTTATTTTTCCTTTACTTTGAAACTAATATAAACACCCCAATATAAAGGTTAGGATAAATTTAGCAAATCCTTGAAAATCAATCTATTACATTTCAACGTCTTCCATCCAAATATAAAAATTATTTTTAAATTTTTTTTTCACTTCATTTTTTTCTAAACACTTCATCCAAAAATTGATAGGCAAGTGTAGGGATGTGCAAATTTCCAAGAAAATCGGCTAACCGGACATACACTATTCAGTTTTTTTGGTTTGGTTTATATATAGTCATCGGTTTGGTTTGATTAATGAAAATTAAAATTTTTGATTTTTTATGTCGGTTTGGTTTTATACACTGAAAACTGAATTAACCGAAGCTTATAAGGTTTTTATGATTTTTCGGTTCGGTTTTTATATTTTAGGTTTTTTATGATTTTTTTATTTGATTCAATCGATTTTTATGATTTTTCTATTCGATTAAAAAATCAATCAACTCGGTTAATTCGGTTCGGTTTACAGAAACCCCAAAACTGACCGAACCGAACCGATGCGCACCCCTAGGCAAGCGTCCTTTCCTGCCAGAGTCTCGAAACATAAGACCCCGAATTTGAACGGTTGGCTTATGATGAGTCACTATTCCCATTCTACTCCTGCGCTTTGTCAGTAGCCACGTCAACTCCGATTTCATCCTCTTTATTTTCTTTTGGCGTTTGAAGACTGTCACCGTTGTTTCCATTTCTGTACCTGAATTCATAGAAATGACCATTGCCCTCGACATTGTTGCTTAAGAAATTAACCGAACCTAACTCCTCGGTTATTCTAATAGGGAATGTTGAAACATTGACTTTTATTTCTATTGTTTCTGAAATAAAATCGCCAATATATGTTGATGAAAGGACTCTAGCCGAGTCAACATAGTCTAGAGAAAAATCTCTCCCCCCATACATGAGGAGGGATGTTTTCCATTCTGATCCAAAGTAGTCTTTCATTACCTGTATCCTTAAAGTCCCATGATTTGATAAGGCTGAACCTATTAAAAATCCAAGGATTATTATCTTCTTTTAAAAAATTCGCTTTCTCCTCCATACAAGTGAACTTCACAAGAATCTTCTTACACGTCCCCAATAGCGATGAGTTTGCATACGTGGATGCCTTTTGACGTGAATTCTGCATTGAGTCCAGGTATAATGGTAACTGTGTGAACATAGCCGACAAGATAGTTTTCTAGCCATCTTTGTTCATCTTTATCATCTTCAAAAGCAATGCTGGGAGAGTGATTTATTTCCTTTCACCTTTTTATCTTTTGAGGATATCAACACATGTACTCTTCACTTGGTTATTAGATCAATAGGGTTTAAACCCATACCTGGTGCCTCCATATTGCTTCCCAACTGGTCTAAATTTGCTCATCTCCTAACTTAGTTCTGCTAATTTTGCGAGAATCCTGTTCCTGCCAATAATAGAGCTGTCCAAAGATGCTATTGCGCTACCAGCCTCGTTTCTTGAGTTGTACCTCACAAATGCATATCTAAAGTGCTTGAAGGGTCTTCTTTCTTTGGAATGAATACATCAAAAACTTTGACTAATCTGAAAAGATATTATAGAGATCCTTTTCATTAATATTGTCGCCAATGAAGTCAATAAAGATAGACATCAGTTTTTCTTTCCATGCAGATCCGATGTAGCTCTGGCGAGAATGTTTTTGTGGAAACAATCTCTCGGTAGGGCTTTTTTGGTAGCAAACCCTAGGTTCATCCACCTCGCCATTATAAAGCCCTACGTAGAGATCCTTTTGCAGGTCCTTTTGTCGGGACAGATAGAGATTTTCTCGCCATAGCTTTTTTTTTTTTTTTTTTAAAGTGGAGCTCTTAATACAATATTAAGTAAGTCGACCAGAGATTATGAAGAGTTACAACTAAGGTGAAGCTTTTGATATCATATCAAGTAAGTTAATGACACAAAAAATAATTTCAAAAAAACAAAATAGACCAAAAAAATGATTTAAAGATTGAAACTTGAAGGTTTAAAATTTAGATATTGAGATTTGATGAATATAGAAGACAACTAAGAGTTACAATTAAGGTTAAAAATAAAGTTACTACCATATCATAAAGAGTTATAGTTAAAGTGAATCTCTTAATATAATATCAAGCAAGTTGAAAATGCAATGATTATTTTGAATATTGTGATATTATAATTAAGGTGGAGCTCTTTATGCAGTATCAAGCAAATAACACAAAGATTAATTAAGATTTAAAGGTTCAAATTCAAGCATTGAGATTTTGATGAATATGAAAAATACCCAATAGTTTTTTTTAAAGTATGCATAGTGCAAAAATTTTAAGTTAAGGTGGAAATTTGTTAAACTATAACTTAAATTCCTAATAGAATATAGAAACGTATTTTTCTAATTTTGTTAGGAAAAATATTTCTCACATGGATAGAATATTGTTTTATGTATGTGTATGATTAGAATTATTGTTGCTTGGATTTGAATTTCTATTAGAGTACAATTGAAGGAGACTAACAATATAAATAAAAACATTATACAAAGTGTTATTTAACTTTTGCTTAAATTAATAAAGGTTTTTGTCTATTGAACTGAGGAACTTGAATTCAAGAGCAATGAGCTTTTATCTATTATTATAAGTGTTTAGTTTATAAAATTTAAAATAATAAATAGTTTAGTTATGTGGGTGCTTTTATTTATTATTGATTTGATAAACTATTTTAATTGTTATGAGTAGTATGAATAATGTAATTGTGTTTGAGTGAGATGTCTTTTAAATGTAATGGATTAAGTAGGAGAGAATAACGTTAAACTTATAATTATAATAATTGTTATTGATGATAGTGAAAAATGACATCTATGAATGTAATATAAATATAGTTGTATTTTGGTATGTTTTATTTCATCTATGATTTGCATATTTCTATCACAATGAAAGTGATATAATTGCATAACAACGTTCAATAAATCAAATTAGTATTGTGAGCTATATAATAAAAATTGTTCTTTCAATAACTCTTATCAAATTTTTAAATCTATCATTATAATTTGAACTCAAAATCTTCTTATGAAGAGATTAGCTATACTACACTTAATTGATATAAACTCATTTTATTTAACAAGCTTTAAAAGAAAGAAAATTACAAGGATTTATGATATTTTCAGTCAATGATTGTTTGGATGAGTTTTGTTAGTAGATTTCTTTAGATCCTATTTAGAAATTTAGATTTAAAAAGAATTTAATAAAAAAATACATTATAATGGTTCTCTTATTCAAAAATTTATATTTTAAAAAATCAATTTTAACATTTTAAATTGTTAAGAAAGTCTAATTAATTTGAAGTCACAAAATTTTAAGAATGAATTGATAAGAAAGTTAAATTAACTTAAAAGTCATAAAATTTTGGAGAATGAATTGATAAGAAAGTCAAATTGACTTAAAAGTCATAAAATTTTGAGAGAATCTATTTCAATTAAAAATTTAAACAAAATTACTTTATTAATTTTATGATACAAATTGACACTATATTTATTTTAAATAAACAATAGTATTTAAAGAAATAAATAAATTTATTTCAAATAATATAATTCAATCAGTTTAAAATTTGTTTTAAATAATAAAATTATATTATTCAAGTGAGAGAATTCTATTAATAAATTTTTTTTTTTTTTTTGCATTATTTGATCTAAAAAAACAAGCTTAATTCTGATCTCTATATATGCTGATATGTGAATTTTTCCAAGATCATAAGTGGCGTTAAAAAAAAACCTATGAATTTCATTTTCTTGTTTGGGATCCGTCATCTCAGATTTAAGCAATTGTCATGTTTCTCACATCATGGATAGCTCTCTTTGGGTTGTGGCCAATATGTCTTTAACACCTAATTGAAGTCATTTAAACAAAACGACGAGGACAAAACTAATATTGAGACGACCTAATTAGCTATGGCCAAGCCCAATACTACATGAAGCCATCTCGGCCCAGCACATCAATCCACAGGGTTAGCTCAGCCGACTAATAAAGGACCAATCAACTAGCGTAACTCTGCCTACAAGAAAGCACTTTATTCACCAGAAAGTCACACAACTCCCTCCATAGAAGAGGCACCAGGTATTTCTCAACCACACTTAAAATCCCACGTTTACTCTCAACTAAATTTCACTGACTTGAGTATTAGAGTGAGTCTCCGGTCAATGGCCGGACCCTCTTCTAACTTTGTTCGTCTTACAAGAAACGTGATGGAGCAACCAGCTCTTCCCACCAAGGAAGACTTACCAACCGAGCCAACAAGATTTGAAAACGAGATATTTTATTATGGCTTGGGCCAAGAAGCATTGAAAACGAGATTATGATTTTCCTTGCCGATCCGATGAGTTTTGAATTCTGAGGATGAAGAATACAAAGTAAATTGTTGAATTTTCTGTTATAATTAGTTTGGAATAATTGGTCCTTTAATAAATGTTAGTGTTTTATCTTTTTAATATAATATCTTATAATAAATATTTAAATCATTATTATTATTTTGAATTATTATATAATTTAGTTATATTTTCAATAATTATATTACTAATTAATTTATAATTAATGATAGCTTATAGCTAACAATTAATCATTCAAAATTAATTTATAATTATTTAGTTCACAACTGATTATCATTATATTAAATTAAATCTTAAAATACATCTATTTATATTTGAAAGCAAACCCAATCTTTAAAAAAAAAAAAATCATATTTGAGTTTATTTTAATTACATACGCAACTCTAATAGTTAAATTACAAATAAGATTGAGTTCAAGTCTTAATTATATGGTTGCATTAAAATTTGATAGGAATAATTTTGTTATCTTAATAGTTTTATTTGACTTAAATTCACATTAATCTTATATTTAAAAAACGTGAGGATATCAAATTATTTTAAAAAAAATACATATGAAATGTTGAAACTTCTATAGCATTAATTATAAGATACTTTTATGATTATAACATAACTTTCTAGTAAATACATTGTTCTATTTTGAGCAAATACGCCCTAAAACCATTGATTAATTATTTATGAATGTCAATTTGTTCTATTTACAGCACTACAATTACTTTTGAAGAAAAACTCATGAAATCAGGGGATAATTTAAAAAAAACAAAAAATAAAGATTAAAGTGACTTGAATTTTGTGCTCAGCCTTATCACAAATAATGTTTAGATCTATGATTTGAAAGATTATACCATAAAGGACACATAACTTCCCCGTCCAACTTGTCCACAATGATGCTTCATAATTGTAACATTTGAACATCAATTGAACTCTGACATCTTCAATTACTTGGTTAAATTTTGGAAGCGTAGTTGACTGCTGACCCATGACTTTGCAAATAAAAACAATTATTTTGAAAACAAAGTGAAATTGGATTAGCCCAACGCAGCATTTTCGTGTCTTCCACGCTGTGATTATAAAATTTTGTTACAATTTTAATTTATATAAACGAATTTTTTCTTATTTATAAGAGTAATTTTTTTAATATAAATTCATATGGCATTAAAATTTTAAAGATGACATAATAATTTTAAAAATAAATAAAACAATATATATATGCAGGTAGGGCAGTTTCGGAGGCAAACAAATCTTAAGGTACTCAAAGTTTGCGTGCTAATATTTGTTGTCTTCATACTTTGATTTGTACATAATAAGACTTTAATTATTTTAATTTTTTTTTGATACTGATGATGTTAGTTATAATAAAATAAAATTTATAAGAAATTAATAAATAACAGTCAAAAATTTAAAATTATATTGTTTTTACCATTGAAATCATTAAGATTATAAAGAAAAGAAATAAAATCAATTCTAAATCTAATTTTTTGAGTTTATCAATAAATGATATTATTTTCTAAAATAATATGAATTTAATATTATTTTTTAAAACAATATGACTTTATTGTGATTTTGAATTGTTGTCGATAATCAATTTTATGTTTGCTATCGTCTTTTTTCATAATATTAAAAAAATTTTTAGAACTTAATATATATGAACCAATAAATAAATATTCACATATAATGCACATACTAATGTGTGTATATATATATATAAATATAATTTTTTATATATCAAATAATTATTTTATTCGATTAATATTTTAAATTACTACATCATTTTTAAAATTTAATGTAATTCATTTTAAATAAATTAAAATAAAATTATCAAAAATTAATTTTTAAAATAAAAAATATTATTTTTATAGTCAATAAATATATAATATTTTAACATAAAATAAAATTTATATTAAAATTATAAAAAAAATTTAAAGATGTAAGTTTATATCTAATTTATGGTAAACTTGGTCATCAAGTAAAAGCATCAAGGTCATTCGAAAAAAAAAAAAAAGAGCAAAAGCATCGAGGAAACCCATCTGTCGCAAAGTTGGACCACTAAGCTACCAAACCTCCTCAACATGCAAGCATCAAATAAAATTATTCCTCTCATCCAAAGTTTTCGTCTAGCAAATTTTGATGAGTCCACGTAACACTTGTAAACAAAATCCAAACTTTTTTCTTCATAAGAAGTATTTTAATTTAATTGGATTATTGAGTAATACAACAAATCAAAAAGAAAGAAACAAATTTTTAATATTTATTACAATAACATATTAATTTATTAAATGATATTTTATAAATATTGTATAGGAGTATTTTTGAATAAAAAGAAAAGTTAAAGAGAATAATAAAAATATATGTAATGAAATATAAATAAAATGATTAATTAATTTTACTTTATTTGTGAGCTTTTTTAAAAGAAGTTAAGAAATATAAATTATTAAAAATTTGTTTATTTCACCATTTATCTTTTAATTTCGTGATTAAAAAAATAGTCATTTGAAAGTAAATGAATATAAATTTTTAACTGTATTATTCTTATTTACATCGTAAAAAAACTCACACAAAAGAAGTTAATTGATTAACTTACATTTCATTAAACTTACTTTGGTATTTTATAAGTATTGTATAGGAGTTTTTTAAGAATAAAAAGAAAGGTTAAAGAGAATAATGAAAATTTATGTAGTGAAATATAAATAAAATTATTAATTAATTTCATTTTATTTGTGAGCTTTTTTAAAAGAAGTTAATAAACGTAAACTATTTAAAAATTTTTATTTCATCATTCATCTTTTAATTTTGTGATTAAAAAATAGTTATTTGAAAGTAAATGCATATAAATTTTTAACAATATTATTTTTATTTACATCATAAAAAAACTCACAAAAGAAGTTAATTGATTAACTTACATTTCATTAAACTTACATGCCCTAAAGTAAAATAACTTGCACCAACTAATTCACTAACAATCCCTTTTTTAAAAGCACTTGGAAAACATGTTATATTCTAACCAGAATATTCAATTTATATATATATAT
>CATIWR010123695.1:0-13726 GCA_949677035.1 Omphalea diandra | reverse complement strand
AATATCTATATGCTTACTTTTAGAATGTTGGATGGGATTCTTTGAAAGATTAATAACACTAGTATTGTCACATTTGATAGGAATGTGATCAATTACTTTACCAAAGTCCTTTAATTGTTGTTTCATCCAAAGAACTTGGGTACAACAACAACCCGCCGCCACATACTCGGCTTCCACAGTGGACAAGGCAACCGATACTTGCTTTTTACTAAACCAAGAGACTAAACATTCTCCTATGAATTGGCAAATCCTGGAAGTGCTTTTTCTATCTAAAAGATTACCTGCGTAATCTGCATCCGAATACCCTACTAGGCTAAAGGAAGAGTTCATAGGATACTAAAGTCCTAAGTAAATAGTGTCATGCAAATATTTGAAAATTCTCTTTATAGCATTCAAATGAGATTCCCTAGGTGAAGATTGAAACCTAGCACACATACAAACACTAAACATTATATCTGGCCTAAAAGCAATAAGATAGAGTAGAGATTCGATCATACCTCGATATCTCTTTTCATTTACTACCGTACCGAATCGTCCTTGTCTAGCTTGATGGTACTACTCATTGGAGTTTTTGCTACCTTGCATCCTTCCATGCCAAATTTCTTTAACATTTTCTTTATGTACTTGGCTTGGTTAATGAAGATCCCTTCTTTGAGTTGCTTGATTTGTAAACCAAGAAAGAATTTGAGCTTTCCCATCATGCTCATTTCGAATTCCCTAATCATACACTTAGCAAATTCCTAAAAAAGAGATTCATTAGTAGCACCAAAGATAATATCATCAACATAGATTTGGACAATTAACGTGTCGTGCTTGTGCTTTTTTATAAATATTGTAGTATCAACCTTTCTTTTCTCAAAATATTTTTGTAAAAGAAATAAACTAAGCCTTACATACCAAGCTCTTGGAGCTTATTTTAAACCATATAAGGCTTTGTTTAGTTTAAAAACATGATTAGGAAAACAGTGTGATTCAAAACCGGGAGGTTGTTCAACATAGACTTCCTTCTCAATGATGCCATTTAAAAATGCACTCTTAACATCCATTTGGAAAAATTTAAAATTCATATGACATGCAAATGCTAAGAAAATCCTAATGGCCTCTAATCTTGCTACGGGGGTAAAGGTTTCATCATAGTTTATGCCTTCCTCTTGGTTGTATCCTTTGGCAACCAATCTAGCTTTGTTTCTAGTGATGACACCTTGCTCATCTAACTTGTTCCTAAACACCCACTTACTACCTATAATTGGGTGATTTTTAGGCCTAGGTACAAGTTCCCATACTTTGTTTCTCTTAAATTGGTTGAGTTCTTCTTGCATAACAAGTAACCAACTTTCATCTCCAATGGCCTCATCAATTGATTTTGGCTCTAATTGAGAAACAAATGCAAGATTGTTATCTAAAGGATGAAGTTGAGATCTAGTACTTACACGCTTTGGTGTATCACCAATAATCAAGTCTTTGGGGTGATACTTGGAAAATCTCCAATCTTTGGGTAGATCTTGTCTTGGCTCTTTTTCTTATTGATGTTATGGTTCTTCTTCCAACCTCAATGATTCTTTATCATCTATTCTTGTAGTATCTTCCAATTTCAGTTTTTCAAGATTATGTACAAGAAGATCTGTGCTTGCATGACCAAGCCTTTTATGCCACAACCAAGCTTCATTACTCAAAGACAGAAGACACTGAAAAGATTGGTAAGCCAAGTTGTCTAAGTCAATTGAATAGGTATTGTCTTTCCTTTCACCCTTGAAAATGACCTTATCATCCAATAGAGTGGTGACTCGGCATTCCCTATGGTCAAAGGTGACTTTGTTACTTTTGTCACATAATTGACTTACACTTAATAAGTTGTGTTGTAAGCAACTAACAAGTAAAACATTATCAATTAATGAACAACCATCCTTACCTATGGTACTAATGCCAATTACCTTACCCTTGGCATTATTACCAAATGTGACATCTCTACCTTTTTTCTCTTTGAGTGATGTGACTAGTCTTCTATTTTCGGTCATATGCTTTGAGCAACCACTATCCACATGCCAATTACTTGCTTTGGTTATAGTCACATTTCCCTACAAAATAAGAGTCAATCACTTTTTCTTCGGTACCTAAGCATACTTGGGTCCTAGGGGGTTAGTGATTGAAGGATCCTCTAACTTGAGGTGAGCCTTCCTAATAAAGCAATGTATATTGACATGCCCATATTTCATGCAATAGTGGCATTGGAGATTAGACTTGTTAATCTTTCTCCTATGTATGAATTTAGTATGAGTTGAAAACTTACCATGATCATGTGAGTACATGCATGGACACATATGATGAGTAGGGATAGAGGGTTTTCTATGAGGATGATTATGCCTATTGTTATACATATAAGTATGATTGGCTCTTTGAGTCTTATCTCTAGAGCCTTGAGGAGTCTTTCCTTTGCCCTTAGGCTTAAGAGGCTTAGTGCTAGGAGCACTTTTCTTCCCTATTGCTTTAATGCTTGAGGTGTGAGATTGTGAAGCTCTAACAAACGTAGTTGTGGAAGATGATGAAGCTCCATTAAAGCCTAGACCATCCCTAATTAAAGGTGGTCTTCGTGACACAATAAAAGTGTCTAAAGCCTCTTTTCCTCTATGGAATTTAGAGATTGAGCTTTTAAGCTCAGTGACTTCCTCTTTGAGTGAGTCATTCTCCTTTCTAAGTGAGGCTAAGAAAGAAGATGATGTAGATAAATTTTCAACAGATTTCTTAAGTTCTTCATTAGAAGCCCTTAATTCATTCACAAGCTGATTTAGAGACTTGTACTCATCTTCTAGTTTGGAGCATTTCTTCCTATAGGTTTTAACTTGTGACTTATACTTGTCACACTTCATAGTTAGAGCTTCTAATAGCTCTTCATCTATATCATCTACCTCATAATAATCTGAGTTAGAGTGGGATAATGTACTTACCTCTTATGAAGAGTCCCTTAGTGCCATGAAGCATATGTTAGCCACCTCTCCTTCTTCCTCTTCTTCACTTGAGTCATCATCCCAAGTGGCGGAGAAGCTTTTTTTCTTTTCTTTGTCCCATCTTTTCTTCTTCTTTAACTTGGGACATTCATGCTTCATGTGCCCTTGTTTGCCACATTCATAGCATGTGACATCATTTATACTTTCTTTTGGGCTTTGGGCTGATTTCTTAAAAACTCTTCTCTCTTTTCTCCTCCTTATCAACTCCTTGGTTCTCCTTGAGAGCATGGCTAGTTCTTCTCCTTCTTTATCACTATCCTCTTCACTTAAGGATGTGTCTACTTCTTTCTCCCTTGTTGAAGCTTTGAGACCCATGGTTCTTTTTTCTGGTTTTTCACCTTGGCCCCTTAGCTTCTTCATATGCTCATTTTTTGAATGGCCAACTCATGAGTCAAAAGCTTGCTAATAAGCACATCGATTAGGACCTTTCCAATCTCTAGACTGGACTCTTGAATGTGCACACCCTAGCTCCAAATTTATCAATAGGAAGAGTTTTAAGGATTTTGGTGTTTGCCTCATAATTGGTGAGTGCTCTTTCAAACTTCTTCATATTTGTGACGATGGACAAGAGGCGATTGGTCATTTCTATGATGTTTTCATTGTCCTTCATCATGAAGAGTTCCCATTCGGTAATGTACATCTCCAAACGACTTGACTTGACTAAAACTTCATGATAGTTCTCTATAGTCTTCCATATGGCATGTGCAATTTGACAATGTTACACTCTTCCAATCTATTCTTTCAAAAGTGAGCTTAAGAGAATGGCCATTGCCCTCTTATTCTTGCCATTTGACTTCCGGTGAGCTTCAACCTATTCATCCCATGGAATTAGTTCTTCATTGCCATCCACAACTCTTGTAGGAGGCTTCCATTCCTTGATTACCACATCCCAAAGGTCCACCACATCTGTGTCAAGATAGATCTCCATCCTATACTTCTAATGAGTATAGTCGGTTCCTTCAAAATATGGCCTTAGTTGTGAGTGGTTTACTTCTTATGCCATGATCTTGTTTCACCCAATGAAGGTCTAATTTGTGAAAACCTTGCTCTGATACCACTTATTGTCCCTAGGCACCAAAAAGGGAGGGTTAAATTGGTGTATAAAAATTTCAACAACAAGGAAAAAAGGGAAAAGAAAAAGTAGAATGAAGACAACCGATTTATAGTGGTTCGGGTATAATTGACCCTACGTCCACTCCCCAATTAATCAATTGGGTATTTCACTATCTCAAGGTGTTTTCAAGCTCACACCCAACTTGTACAACTTATGTTTTGATGGCTAACACACAACCTTACAATAATGTGTTTTTTAGGCTAACACACAACCTCACTCAAGTGTTTCACTAGGCTCACACTTAAACCTTTCTTGAAGTGTTTTTACAGGCTAACACTATAACCTTACAACTTTGGTGTTTAATGCTTATGCCTAACAATTACAATTTCATAAAGAAAATGAAGAAAATGAGTAGCAAAGATTGAGAGCTTTAATCACTTGTAATAAATTCCTTAGCAACCTTATTCATGGCTGTTTGGTTGTGTATTTATAACTAAACTTCACCAAAGAGACGATGCAGATCATAGCTCATCAAATCTTTAAGACATGCTAGACAGATTCTGCATTAAATGCTTGTCATGATGAAATCGCGGTCGCTACTACCATTTCGCAGTCTTGAAATCCAAATTCTTCAAGGGAAACCCCGTTTGTGTCTAACGGCTAGTCCATGTGGCAGCTTCTTATTAGTTCACTAAGAAAATATAGTTGTTGTCTTTTACCTACTTTCAGAAGTCGCGGTCACGAGTTTTCTTGTACAGGCCGTGACAAAAGATGCGAATCCATCTGTCAAAGTGGTCATCTTTCTTCCTCAGGATTCGCAGTGGCTACCAATAAGATTCCTCCGTAAAATTTGACTTCCAACAGTCTTCTTGGACACTTGTCAAGCTATGGTTGTGGACTTGCTTTCCTCTTAAGTTACTTTGAAATTCGCAGTCGCGACTAGGGCATGACTTTCACCATGAATTCATCTGTCACTTTTTGGCTTCTTCTTTTCCATAGGTCGCGACCGAGAATGGCTCCGCAATTTCGCTTGCTTGAATTTCAACATGCCTTAACATGAGTCGCGATAGCAAATCCTAGATTGCGATCGCTATTTACATGTCACTTTGGAGTTTATCAACTCCTTTCACTTTTTCTTGAGAGATTTATTTATTTCTATAAAATCAACACTTATTTGAAATATTAGTGATGATCAATATACTTTGTCAAGATCAAAAGATGTTATAGACTTAGGATTAACCATCCTAGTCCAACACTTTGAACTTCTCTAACTCACTGACCTCTATTCAAATACAACACATAACCTAATTATGATCGAAAGTCATCCTTGTTAGACTAAAAGATTGTGTCTATGTAACCACTTACAACAAGCTCATCTTATTATCCTCTATATATTAAGAATGCATCCTTAATCTTTTTTAAGTATTTAAGGATATTCTTAATAGTTGTCTAATGACTTTCACCCGAATTCGATTTGTACCTACTCAATGTACTTAGTGCATATGAGATTGAGTACATAACATGGCATATATGATAGATCAAATAGAAAAAACATATAGAATCTTACTCATATGCTTTCACTCATCTTGTGTCTGTGGACATTGAGTCTTGCTAAGAGTTATACCATGTGACATTGGCAATAATCCTTTCTTGGAATCTTGCATACTAAACCTATTCAATACCTTATCAATGGAAGTACTCTAACTTAGGTTAGTAAGGCTTTTAGATCTATCCCTATAGATCTTATATAGGCAGCTTCACCTAAGTTTTTCATTGAAAAAAAATTCCCTAATCATAATTTAACATTTTGTAGAGTAGGTATATCATCTCCAATGAGTAATATATCATTAACATATATCATAAGGAAAACTATTATGCTCCTACTAACCTTCTTGTAAACATAAGGCTCATCTTCATTTTTTATGAAACTAAACTCTTTGACTATTTCATCAAAAGGAAGATTCCAACTCTTAGAAGCTTTCTTCAATCCATAAATGGACCTTTAAAGCTTGCAAAACTTTTCAAAATTATTGGGATTAATAAAGCTTATAGTTGTGTCATATACACATTTTGAAGAAGATTTCCATTAAAAAATGTTGTTTTGGCGTCTATTTGCCATGCCATATAGTCATAATATGCTACTATGGCAAGGAGAATCCAAATGGATTTAAGCATAGCAATTGGTGAAAAGGTTTCATCACAGTCTATACCATGTGTTTACTTGTATCCTTTTACAACTAACCTCGCTTTATAGGTTTGCACATTGCCATCTATGTCTATTCTCTTTTTGAAAATCCATTTGCATCCTATAGTTTTTAAACCATTAGGTAGATCAATCAAAGTCCATACTTGATTATTATACATGGATTGTATTTCAGACTTTATGGCTTCCAACCATTTCTTAGAGTCTGGACCATCCACAGCCTGTTGATAGGATGTGGGCCCACTTATGTCTACAAACATCACTTATTTACGGTCAGTTAAGAGAAATCCATATCTCTTAAGTATCTAACATGTTCTTATAGACCTCCTTAGAGTGTGTGTTACTTGTGCAAGTTTGAAAAAACTACTTGTGAAACTTATTGAGATTCCATAGGTGGTTTAACACTATCATGTGGTTCTCGAATTTCTTCAAGTTAAACTTTACTCCCACTGATTCTTTTAGAAATGAATTCTCTTTCCAAAAAGACATTATTCTAAGCAATAAACTTTTTATTTTCAAAAGTTTTATAGAGGCAATATACTTTAGTTTCTTTAGGATATCCCATAAAATAGCGTTTGTCTGATTTAGGAGACAATTTATCTTAAATTTGACACTTCATGTAAGCGTCACAGACCTAAATCATTAGAAAAGATTAATTGGGACATTTCCTAGTCCATATCACATTTAATGTCTTTTCAATTGCCCTAGATGGAACTCTATTTAATATGAATGCAACAGTTTCCAAAGCATGCCCCTTGAAAGAGATTAGAAGATTTTTTGGACTTATCATAGATCAAACCATATCTGGTAAGGTTTGATTTCTCTATTCATATACACCATTCCAATATGGTGTTCCTAATGAAGTTAATTATAAGATTGTCCCACAATCTCTAAGATGATTAGTAAATTCTTATCTTAAATATTCATCACCTCGATATGATAGTGCTTTAATATTTTTACCAAGTTGGTTTTGTACTTTATTTTTGAAAATTTTGAACATTTCAAAAGATTCAGATTTGTGTTTCATAAAATAGATATAAACATGCCTACTATAATATCTGTGAAAATGAAGAAGTACTAGAAACCTCATATAGCATTTAAACTTAATTGTCTACATACATCGGCATGTAATAGGCCTAATAAGTCATTAGTCCTTTCTTTATGCCCTGCAAAAGGGGCTTTAGTCATTTTACCCAATAAAAAAATTCACATGTTTAAAATGATTTAGAATTAAATGAATTCAAAAGTCCGTGTTGTTGGAGCTTTAATATATATTTCTTATTTTTGTGGCTCGAATGATAATGTTAGAGATAGTTAGAATTTGAGTCATTAGATTTATTCTTGCTAGTATCAATATTATAGATGGACTAAATATTTACGTTTTCAAGATTTAGGACCTAAAGACCATTAGATATATGAGCATAACCATAAAGCATGTCATCATAAGAAATGAAGTATTTATTATTCTCAATAAAATATTTAAAACCTTCAATGTCCAATCAAGAAATAGAAATAATGTTCGTACTCAAAGTAGGCACATAATAACAATTATTTAATGTCAAAACAAGTCCACTAGACAAAGCTAACTGAAAAGTTCCTAGAGCTAAGGCAGCAACTCTTGCTCCATTCGCAACAAGAACAAGTTTTTACAGATGATCAAGATGACCCTTCATCTTCATAATATGAGGACTAACTGAGCTACTTGCTGCTAACTTGCATGAGAGTAGAGCCTTAATGTATCAGACCTTTCAATTTGAGCCTTCTCTTGAAACATTTCCTTAAGATGACCCACCATAGTATAAGCCTCCATTTCCATCAGTTGTTTGTGTAGCTCTAATTCCAATACAGCAAGCATGAGGCAAGTGAGATCCACTGAGTCATTAAGATGCTTAGTATAAGAATCCCTTTGAGCTATAGGAGTACCAGCAACAGGCTCTTCAGGTAAAAACTGATTTAGGGCATATTTCTTCTTTTCTTGCGTTATAACAATTCTCAAGATTCTATACCAGTCTAGGAAATTTGTCTCATTCAATTTATCCTTATCAAGGATAAATCGCAGTGACAAATTAGAAATGTTTTATATACAAAAAAGATATATAGAATGCATTTAGCATTTTATTAAATATAAACTCTCACTAAATTTTATTAATTCATTAACCCTCAAATTATAGTTTTCAATAATTGAAATATTTAGTGGGCCAAGATCCGTATTTCACCTAATTATAAGTAGCTTTGGCTTATCACTTAAAATTTTATTATTTAGGTATGTAACACTTTATCAATTACATCTTATGTAACTCTTGGATAACTATGGGATATTGACATCATATGTCCTGACTTATCCCATCTTATGCCCTATGTTCAAAATTGTTTTGGTAACCTAGTTAAGTCTAACCATTTCAAAATTATGGATATCACCATTATCCATCTTGTCTTACTAAGATGGCCTAATATACTTTGCTTTGGTAAAAACTATATTTAGGAATCAAAGTCTTAACAAGTGTCTGAACCATGGTAGGTATTTTCATGATTTAATCTTATTAAAGGATCATACCAATTTCAACCTATTATGTATTATTATGTTGCAAATCATACAACACATGCACTACATAATAAACATCCATACATAATAACAATAAAACAAATGTGTCATAACATGGTCCTTAATCTAAACTAATCTTCACAAGCCAATATGAAGATAAAAAAGTCAATCTTAGGGCTAAATCTTCATCTCCATGGATTTGCCTAGATTGCCATCAATGGTTGCCACATCATGCCTTGAAGATTACCATCTTGTGCCATGAAGGTCTCCATTACAAGTTATAATTTACAAATAGTAATTTATATTGTTTTATCACTACTAATAAAATAAATTATAACAATAAAAATAAATGACAAGTAGGCCATATTTAAAAATTATAACCATTGAAAAATAGAGAAATGAAAAACAATCACATTAGTTTGATGGGTCATGCCATGCACCAAGCAAAAACACATAATCAAAACATCCATATATGCTAAACAAATTATGTTAAGGCAATAAACAATTATATGAAAAAAATTCATTTGGTTTCAAGGGGGAACACCGCTTGCAGAGTCTAAGGGTAGCACCCCTAGCGGCGATACCACTAGTTAGTCAGCGAGTGGGGTCAAGGGCAACGTCCCCAAAAGGTAAATGTTTTTTCTTACTCATTTGTATGAGTCGCTACCTAAATTCTATTGGGTTTAATCAATTAGATTAACTAATCTATTCATAGCAGAAGTAATTAATCATTGTTTAACTCTTAAATAGATTCATGAAGTTTATCAATCTATTTGAAACAAATTATTCTCATTCAATGATTAAACTAGCCCTTTAATAAAGGGATTAATCTGTTTGAAATTGATTACTATTAATTAATACTTAATCAATCTGCCATAATTAATAAAATGAAAAAAAAATATAAAGACCTTATTAAACTATATTAATCAAATTAATAATAGATCATAAGAAACTGTAATCACATTAATCAAATCAACACTATCAAAACATTTAATCATATTAAACCCTAAAACACATTAATCTAATCAATGTATTGTTTTTGTTTTCATGCAAATTAATAAAATCACCCTTAAAGTAATCCATTTATCATCCAACCATTGAAACAATTATCATTGTTCACATATATAACAATTACACATAGCAGAAAAACAAAACTTTTTCTACATAGAATCCAACTAAGCATCCATGTGATTTAATTAAATCTAAAGGAAAGGATGCGACTCATACCAATTCATGTAAATGATAACACATATGTTGGAAGATAGAGAGGGGGTTTACACCGATAACACCTAACCTTGAGCTTGGAGTTAGATATAGGCGTCACTAATGGATGATCACCCTCTAGAAGTATCCACATAAATAGGCTTTTTTTTTTTACAACCCTAAAACATGTGTATATATCATAACTATTAAGATATCTTATGCCAACTCTGTATCTTAAAAGATACAATTAAAATAATATACTATTTTGTTTTAACCTTTAAAACAAAATAGATATCTAATAATTTAGATAATATCTATAATTATCTTAATTATAAATAAAATGAGTAGCAAAAACCTAATTTTATTTTGGGCCTATTCTATATGTGCAACCTTGTAGGTTCAGATAATGTTGGCAGTGGCCCAAAAACCTGTTTTGGCTCACAAGTCATAAGTTGCCTCTAGCAAGACATCATGACTGCCTAAATTATGTGAAGGTCAATATCTGACCTAACCTATTTTACACATAGTATTATAATCCTTTTTTCATATTATATCTCTATTGAACATAAGGCATGGATAATGTCATCCTCATATAGTTCAATTCTTTCTCGATCTCTAAGTAGACTAATGTAAAATGAAATTGATAACCTTTATCAAATCATTATTGGATGACTATGCAATCTCTTTAATCTAACTTATTGAAAGGCCTAAAGATATATTTCTCATAAATATATGAGGGATAAATTTCTATGATTTATATTTTCCCTTGGTGCCCTAAAAGGGGGTTGAATAGGGCAATGGCAAGCAATTGAAAATAAAAACTAAAGTTTAAAAATGTATGAAGAATCAAGACACAAGATTTATAGAGGTTCAACACAACTTGCCTACGTCCTCTCCTCTTGTATTCCCACTAGAGCCTTCACTATCTAGATAGCTTGAGGTGCTATCAATAACCTTTACAACAATAGTTTTTAGGCACTACCAAACCATTATAAGTAGACTTATGGTGCTATTAAAACTTTATCCTAAAGTAGTTTTTAGGTATTATCTTAAATATTTCACAAAGTATGGCGTTTAAGATCTACTAACTAAGGATTTCCTTAAACAAAATACAACTTTAAACATGAGGATAACTCTCTCACTAAGGTAATGAAACACTTTAAAGTACAATTACAAAGTATGCTTGATCTTGTTGAGAGTATTAAGAGAATATCTGGAAAGTTTATTCTTTAAACTCTATTTTGAAGATAACATTTGTAAGCTTTGAATAATCACTTTCTTTTGGTTGCTAGATCACTCTTTGTTCACCTTTTTTTTTTAAGAAAAGCTTTCACAATAGAATACTCACTTAATGGTATAGTTCTCTTTTTGTTTCTATGAAGAACAAGTATTTTTATAAGTTTAAACAAATAACTAGCTATTAGAAAGAAAGTTGTCAATATGCATTACATTTGTAGTTAATCAATGTCTATTAGAAATTCTCCATTCCTACTGTTGAGTCATTAACCATCATTGATTTCATGCAAATGGGTGGTGTTAAGCAAAGTGTGACTTCAATAATCATTAGTACTAATAAAACACTCATAGGGACTAGCTATTAGAGAGAAGTTTGTCTCAATGCTCCTTGTTTGACTATTATAATTGTTTATCTTCAATGGTTATTGAATATTCTCAACGTCTATTGGCTTTAATGTCAATGTCTATTGAAGTATAAATAATGCCCATTGTAGATTTTTAGAAAGATGAGAACTTTATGTTCTATCTTTCAAAACTTTACAATAGTGATTCAATTGCTGTTGGAGGAATCTCAATGCCTATTGGTACACCTTCAACGCCTGTTGAGATATGGATGTCTCTCATTGAGGGGTCCAGAGCTTGTAGCATGAACTAAAGGAGTTTTTTAACACCTATTATGGGACTTCCACTATTGGTTGGTCATCTTCAACACCTGCTGCATTTATGAGTGTGCCTTATTAGAGGGTCAAAAAGTTTTAGCTCAATCTACATAGCCTTTTCAACATTTGTAGTGAATCTTCAATACCCATTTTGAGGACTTGAGAGTTTAGCTCAATTTAATTACTTAATCCAACACTTATTACAAAAGTACCACACCTATTGAGTGAAAAAAAATAAAGCCCATTGCAAAATCTCAATGGCTGTTTAGAGGACCAAGGAACACATTTATGACTAAGTAGTTATCCAAAGCTTATTGAGAAGTCTAGAAGGCTTTGCTTTTATTAGAATGCTATTCTAATGCCTATTGAAAGCTTTCAAAGCCCATTGCCAAGGTTATAATGCCTGTGGAGAAAAGAACAACGTCTGTTGGATTATCAAGCTTGATTTGCTTTGACCTTCACACTTAAATAGTTATAGTTTTCAATTATAATTTCTTCTCCAATCAACCTAGTTCAAGGAATTGATATACTTAGAAGAATTAACACAAATAACTTGGGCAAGGGTCAGTCCTTTTGACTTGTTTGTCATCATTAAAACAAGGCTTGGAACTTAAAGGTTCAATAATTTACTCCAGGTCTAATATTAGTATGTATGATTATTCGGTTAAAGATAATGTTACACTATATCAAAAACATGAAGTTCATCATATTAGAATCTATGGTGACTTTCAGGTTAGAGGATTAAGTTAATACTATTGGATGGGAAACACTTATGTCTATTAATCCATGTAGTTTTCTTACAACGAGTCAGTCCAATACAATGTTTCTTAAACATGTATCTATGTATTTGATTTAATATCACATATCCATGACATTATTAAGAAAATATCCATTACAAGCATCGGCCTAGGGCACATAACTAACACACACACACACATATACACATACATACATACATATATATATATATATATATATATACACCTCTTAACTTTTGCCTAAGCTGCCCTTTCGAGTTTTTGACTTAGTAAGCTATTTCATTTTTCTCATACCTCACACAAATTACTTTTTCAACTTATCGAGGTTTACTGGCTCAATGAACTCATTCTCATCTATATCTGCTAATTTCACCCCACCACTTGAGTATATCTATTTGACCACATAGGGGCCTTCCCAATTCTATTCGAACTTTTCGTTAGGATCCTAAGTTTATGGTCATACTGTAAAGACCGCATTCATATTTGCTCTGATACTAATAATTGTAACAACCATATTCATTTACATAACTCATATCATTCATGTCCAAAATACATATGCATACAGGTTGTATCCCTCCAACACACACAATCCAACATGTGCTTGATGAACATATATGTATATGACACAAGGAGAGAGAGAGTTGGGATTCAACCGACAACCTGTGATTCATATGTCTTAATGTAAAACTCAAAGCACCAAAGTGTCCAATTCCTATTCTTCAGTATCTAAAAAAAATTTTTGTGATTTGGTGAGTCGCGACTCAGTGAATAAAAACAATAATCAAATCCTCATGGCATAATCCATAATCAAATATCATCAAGATACATTGTAGGTATAACAGTTGATTATGCAAGTGCAAATGCAATAGCTTCATTTTTGTCGTGACCGAGCAAGGCAAACAATGCTATCGGGATATTCATGTGATTCATGTAACATATGATTTGGGACCTATTGGTCCATCTTCCTGTAATTCATTTGACATATGATTTGGGACCTATTGGTCCATCTTCCTGTAATTCATTTGACATATGATTTGGGATATATTGATCCATCTTCCTGTGTTTTGCA
>CATIWR010123690.1:0-76394 GCA_949677035.1 Omphalea diandra | reverse complement strand
TTTACAGTTTAGTCTTTGGGGAAGGTGTGGTAAATGATGCCACATCTGTTGTGCTTTTCAATGCAATCCAGCGATTTGACCTCTCCCACATAACCTCAAGCATTGCTGTGCAGCTGTTTGGCAATTTCTTGTACTTGTTCACGATGAGCACGTTGCTTGGGGTGGCGGTCAGTTTCATTTGATTATGTTTGGTGTTTATGGTGTCTTGTTGTTTTAGTTAGTACCTTTACCACTGGTTGTTTGGAATCTTGCTCCTTCTATATTAGTATTTAAATTGCTTTTCTTGTCGTTGCAATTATAGGTTCAGAGTTTTCTACTTTTTGTATGTGGTTCTAGGAGCTTTATCTAACCTTCAAAGCACTTGGGGATCATAAAAGTGGAGAAATGAATTCACAATGTGCTGTAGTATAAATCTTAGCGAAGGTTGCAATTCTACCAGATTAGTCTAGAAACTGTGTTTGGTGAATACTTTTATTTTTAATCCAAATTCAATTCGGTCTTTTTTTTTTCCTCCTGCTATCCTAAAACTAGAAGAACAATTTTAAAACTCTCTTGCATTATCTTGTTGCTAAAGCTATCAAATTCTTTTCCTGCTACCAACTTCTATTTAGGAGCCTAATTAAATTCTATTTTAGAAATATAATAATCTTAACAGGCAAACGCGATCCGAAGTCCTGATTCTCCCAAGTGTGGATAGGCAAAACTCCAACTTCCTATTCCACAACAAAATTTTCTCAATGGGGAAACCAAAACCAAATAGGAATTTAAGACAAACACTAACATGTCTTCTCAATTTGCAGGTGAAGCTATCCATATTATCACAATAATTGTGATTTTGGATTAAGTTCTGGAAATTTCATAAGTCAATCGCATTTTAAGAACTATGGGAGCTTGTAACAATTCCTTTGTTTATAATTTCAGGTTGGATTAGTTAGTGCTTACGTTATAAAGAAGTTGTACTTTGGCACGTAGATAGTAATTTCTTTTGTCCTTGTTTTGTTGTTTAAATATGGAGATTTATCTAGGAGCAGAAAAATGTTCCTTTTTTTTTTCCAGGCTTTGTTTAAATATGAATTGCAGCTCTTCTTATTTTAGTCTTCAAATTTGATGCCTTTTTTTTATTTTGAAAATTCTGTGCAAATATGAATTTCAATATACTACTGTGATAGATTTGCTAATTTGGATTATAAAACTGTGGGATAAATTTTGAATCTTGGTATGTTTTTGAAAATTGTATGGCCTGATCTAGGTGCATCTATAATCTGTATCTCCTTTTTATTTGGGAACTGAATGAAGTTATGTGCTGTTGCAGGCACTCGACTGATCGAGAAGTTGCTCTGATGATTCTCATGGCTTATCTTTCCTATATTATGGCTGAAGTAAGATTGCTATTCAAGTGCTAAGCATCTTTGTGAAATCCTCCTAATATTTTCTTCAACTCTGCTTAATTTCAAATATCATTTTACTTCCTGCTTTGATGATGTTCTGCTTATTTGTCATATAGTTATTCAATCTAAGTGCCATTCTTACTGTGTTCTTCTGTGGGATTATCATGTCACACTACACCTGGCATAATGTGACCGAAAGTTCAAGAGTCACTACCAAGTAATTCAAATCTCTGAAACAATTTCTAAGGACATCGTAGTTGATTTTGGTTGATATTTTCAAGTTGTTCACCATGTTACTAAGACTTCTGTGGTGTTTGCTTATTTCTTCAGACATGGTTTTGCAACATTGTCATTTATTGCAGAAATTTTCATTTTCCTATATGTTGGTATGGATGCGTTGGATATTGAAAAGTGGAAATTTGTGAGCAAGAGGTAATCCTGGAGTCTGCATAAGGATAGTTTCTTCAAGTCTCTTATTTTCATATGTTTATCCGTTTTGTTCCTTTCCTTGTTTTAAACGTTCTTATTGCAATTTTATCATCTGCTAAATAATCTGAGATATGCCATCTCCAATTGCAAAAAACATGATTGTACACTTGATTTTCACAGCCCTGGCAGATCAATTGGTGTGAGTTCAATACTTATTGGGCTAGTTCTAGTTGGAAGAGCTGCTTTTATATTTCCTCTGTCTTTCATATCCAATTTGATCAGGGAGTCTCAAAGTGATAAAATTGGATTAAAGCAGCAGGTTGGTGTTTGTCGTCTTACAAATGAAGTATTTCATTCCATTGAATACCAGATGAGTTATTAATTTTACTAACAGGTTGTCATATGGTGGGCTGGGCTCATGCGAGGAGCGGTATCTATGGCACTTGCTTATAATCAGGTAAATATTGAGCAAAGATTCAGAAGTCTAGGGTGTTTGCAGTTCTAAGCAATGACAGGATGACCAGTCCAAAAGTTGACTAAGCCAACCACTTCATTCCTTTTAATTTAAGGGGAATGGTTTAGTTTGATTCTACGACCTAAATGAATTAAAAAATCTAAACAAGAACAAATACAATAGTGTTACTCTCATTTTATAGTGCTTTTCTGAGGAGTTTTCTTAGCCTTGGGTTTCTGGATTTTCAGTGCTTCTCTGTTGTATATGAGAGTATTACTTGCATTTATAGTGTATGATATGAAATTTTAATTAATACACTACAAGTTGATTTTTTTTTTTTTGGTACTCGATTTTGTATTATGATGTCCATGCAGTTTACCAAGTCAGGGCATACTCAACTGACAGGACATGCAGTCATGATAACCAGCACCATTACAGTTATTCTTTTTAGTACTGTGGTAAGAGATCTATCCCAGCTCTCTTTGCTTTCAATAATATGTTCTTCTTATTTATGTTGATTGAAAATCACATTCTCCAGTCTTTGTCAATATACTTTACTCTCATCGGGGTACCTAGGGCAGTTTATGAGCTTGTTATAGTGATTTGATTGGAAAGTATGATATTTATGTGGATGCTTGACGTTCTTTGCTAGTTCAATGGCATACACTTATGAATGCTATGACTACTAGATATACCTTCATAATTGAGAATTGCCAGAACTCTGTGTGAAGTAGTGGTTATTAGATTGTAAGCATATGTATGCATCTACCTCAATGGTGGCTATTGGAATTGTGCCCAGGTGTTTCAGTGCAAGTAAGAGTGAGATTGTCTTAGACAAATATTCTTTAGTGCTTTGATGTTAATTATTTGTGCTTACAGGTATTTGGATTAGTGACCAAGCCTCTTGTAAGGCTCTTGTTGCCAAAGAATCATTCAGGCTCAGACTGGAGGTCTCTTGCTTTACCTCTTCTTGGTAATGGGAATGGAAAAGATCAAGAGTCAGTGATGGTCGATGATACTATTCCCCGTCCAACAAGCCTACGAATGCTGTTGGCTACCCCAACTTACACTGTCCATTACTACTGGCGAAAATTTGATGATTCCTTCATGCGGCCTGTGTTTGGTGGGAGAGGGTTTACGCCATATGTTCCTGGATCACCAACAGAAGGAAAGGGGGTCTTCATTAATGGTAACTAATAACAAGAAGAGGGAACAGTGTATTTCAACATATAGTAGTTAAAGCGTAGAGGAAGGTTTTAAAGGCTTTATCCCGTGTAAGATTAGCGTAACAGGACAACATCTTATGTAAATATAACGACTTGTAAACTCAGTAAATTACAGGATATAAATTTTAACTACATTTATTATTTATTTTTATTAAATAATTAGTTAATTAATTGAATGATTAAAAATTAATATATTAATAATAATTACAATTTATTATTATTTTATAATATATAATTATTTAATAAATTAAATTTCTTTAATTATTTTTGTGAAAATTTTTTATATTTTTGGTTAATTGAAAAAAATAAATGCTTAATTATTAGTTTATTTGTCATGTGATTAGTTGAAAATATATTATAATCAATTATTAAAAATATTATATTATTAATATAATTATTTGATAAATGATAAATATTCATTTAAAATTAAATTTAAAATTGATTTATTAATAGCAAGTTCATAAATTAGCTAACAATCGCAACACACTACCATAAACACATTTATGGAACATGTAAATTTTTGAGTGTGTGATTATTCATCATCTAATTGTTTTTTAAAATAAAAATTTAATATTTATCAAATTAATTGTTTGACATATAAACTATTATAATTTCTATGTAAAATTAGCTAATTAAAATTGTCTAATTAAAAATACTATAAATAAAAATAAAAAAATTAAAAAGGAAATTAATAATTATAAAATTAAAAAATAATTATATATATTATTTATTTTAAAAATAAAAATATTATTTATTTAATCATATATTTTGTATTAAAATTTTCATTATTTTATTTACATTTTTCAATAACATATATGAAACACTCCAACAAATTTACTCGAACCATGGATTTGGAAATAGGTTTTTCCCCTTTATTTATGTTTCTCCTTTTTATTATTTATACCTCAATTAATGCAGCCACCAAATGGAAAATGGAAGAGACAAACTTAATTGATTGTGAGGACTTTAATTCTCCCACCTCATTGTTATATGACGCGAAAAAAAAATAAAAAAGGGGGAAAATGCCTGTGACATTGACCCACATTTTCGACCGTTGCTTACAAAACTCTCTCTCTCTCTTTTTTTTTTTAAAAAAAAAAAATAATTCTTTTCCGCCTCCAAAGGTACGCTCCACTCTGTTTATTAATGTCAATACAGACAGCAGCGCCTTATATATTTCTGTTTTACTAGAAAAATTAATTCTGCTTACCATTGGATTGAGACTCATAACACGTGCTTGTTTCCTATTGGCCGCAAATACTAAATTCACATATCCTAGAATTCTGACAAACAGGACATCGATCCTTTTATTTTATTAGTTCATTTAAACCAACGAATCCATTTCTTCCGTTTTACCCACAACCCTCTCTCTTCATATGCGTAGTGAGCTACTGCCAGACTGGACTGCACCAGAGTGCGCGTCTCTGAGAGAGAGAGAGGCGCCGTTCAGGTAATTCACCTTATCCATTACTGTTTTATCTTGTTTCTGGTCTTCTTCTTCCTCTTTTTTTTAATTATTTAATTAATGTTGTACTGTTTCACTCGTATTAGATTTTTTTTTTTTGAGGGATTAGTTTATCTTTGATTGAGATTTGAGTTTATAATTTCATATTACAGAAGACAACTTTAGTGGCACTGAATAAATTAAAGTTGATTCCTCTAATGCGTGTATGATTTTCTTCTTCTACTACGTCTAGTGGTTTAATTTGGTGCGGATTTGGCCTAATCTCGTTTTTGGGTTTTGAATTGTGTATGGTAAGTCGGGTAACGGGGCATCTGTTTTGAATTGAGTAATGCAGTTTCCCTCTTTGGTTTTAGGTGTAATTACTAAACTAGCCCGAATATCTTTATCTCGCTTCTCCACCAAAACTGTTTTTTTGTCCTTATCAATAGGGCACAATAACGCTTGCAGTAACGCTTGTCTGGTTACCAGAGGTTGTTGGGCTTTCTTTCTTTGCATTTGAAAATCTTGTTTCCATCCATGTTGAGGTGGGCTTTTGTTTTATACTTATTTCTAGGTACAGAAGAACAAGGTAATTCCGCAAAAATTCAAGAAAAGATGGTGGAGATGACAAAGAGGGAGACTTCACACTGGTGGTGGTTTGACAGTCACTACACATCTGGCCTCTCTCCATGGCTACAATCCACTCTTGCCGGTGACCAGCTTTCTTTTCTTTTTTAAACCCTTATCAGTCGTTCTATAATTTATTTGTTATATCTATGGCTCTTGTTCTTGTTTATTTCCGTGGTTGTTGTTTGGGTTGTCTTGGTTTTTACTATGCAAGTGGGGGAGAAAAGATGGGTCGCTTTCTCCTTCATTCTTCAAAACAATTTTAAAGTTCGAATTTTTTGCTGAAATTTTTTTTAGAACTTTTACCACTTCAGTGTTATTCTAGTGTTGAATTCACTTACAAGTGATTAATTCGTAAAGAAACGTTTGTTACCTTGGTCGGGATAGATCATAGATTCATATTTAGGGATTGAATTTTTTTTTTTTTAAAAAAAAAATGATCTAGTTGATCAAAATTTCATACACTTCCATATTATTGTATTCGGCTGGACCTTCATGGGCTCTTTGAGTAGCTATAGATGTGAAAAATTATAAATCGAGTATTGCACAGAAAGATTAGGAACAAATCCAAAGAAAAGGGGCTTCTTGTCTGTATAGTCTTGGATATACATGTGGGGATAGAGTAAGGTTCTAAAAAGGATGGTTGATTCTATTGCATAACCATGGTGTTGCGTCTTTTTTTGTCCTCTCATTTGTTCTTTTTCCGTGGTCCTTTTCATTTAGAAGAACAAAAATACCGTTGCTTTACCTGTGGGGATAGAGTAAGGTTCTAAAAAGGATGGTTAATGCTATTGCATAACCATGGTGTTGCTTCTTTTTTTGTCCCCTTATTTGTTCTTTTTCCTTGGTCCTTTTCATTTAGAAGAACAAAAATACCGTTGCTTTACCCCTAGTACTCGTGCTGTAAAGGTCATGGAAGTGGAATTAATTGAGACAACTTGGATTTTATTTAAACCAATTGGATTTGTTATTAAAAAAAAAAAAAAGACAAATTGATCGTATATTTGATTGCCATAAGTAAAACTAGTGTGAGTAATGATGCTATTATCATGGTCTAGTAGGCCCTTAGAAGTCACCAACTACTTAACTACTTTCATATAATACATTTTACTGTCTGGAACGGCTTCTTAAAGTTCATCATTTTTAAGTTTCTAAAGGCTCTTATTATAGCCTAATAATGAACTGGACCATTGCTCTTTAGTTTAAATGCAAAGCTAACTTTTCTCAAGCATAAAATGCATGTTTGGTAGAGCTCTGAGGGTTGGTGGGTCTATGGACTCTTTCTAAATCTCCTTATTCCTTTTCTTGCATTGACCCCTTTGATAAACTAATCAATGCATCTTTTTATGTCTTTCCTTTTTGTTACTCTTTTTTATTACTTCTTGCTGAGTCAACTTGGGATGTAGATAGTTACGTAAAGCTCCATAAGAATTTTTATTCTGTAGGATTCTTGAATTAGTTTTTGAGTTGCAAATTACATGGATATTTTGGTACTAGTGATCTTTCAGAGAAGCTGAATCGTTAGTTGTAGGCCCTCCATAGTTTTAGAAAACCATGCCAATGTTCTAAATTGGTTGCTCATTTATTCCATAATGCTACATTTTATTCTTACAGATAGTAATGTTATGGAATTTGATTTATATGCGTAGTCAATGTTACAGAAATTGGATCTTTTGCAATCAAACGTTTTCTGGGTGTATTAATTTAACTGAATAATTGGTAGTATTACTGGTTAAATGATTGATTTCTGGAATTTAAAATCTGTTTTCTGGTGTGTCAGAGCTGGACAAGAAGACGAAGGCAATGCTGAAATTGATAGAGGAAGATGCAGATTCCTTTGCTCAACGTGCAGAGATGTATTACAAGAAACGGCCTGAGCTAGTTAGCATGGTTGAAGATTTTTATAGGACATATCGCTCATTAGCAGAGCGATATGATCAACTTAAGTCTGACCCTGGAAATCGCCTCCTAAAATTATTTGGTTCTCCATTTCATACCAAATATCAACCCCAGAAGCTAATAGATGGGATGGATCAAACATGTGACAACCATTCTGAAACTTATGACCCAGAGGACTCTGCTGAGTCTGTGGTTGATGATCCTGAACATGAAGATGAAAGTGAACTTGATCAAGAAATGGGAGAAGTCGAGGAACCTGAAGACATAGTAGAAATTATAGAAGTTAAGGTTTCAGGTTCAGTCTACAATGATGAAGTGGTGAGGCTGCAGGAAGAAATAGAAAGACTCAAAGAAGAGAACAAGATTCAAAGGGATCAACTTTTGCAGAAAGATGAAGAAAAGAGAGAGGTTATAAGACAGCTCAGTTTATCTGTGGAAGTGCTGAAGCTAGAGAATATGAACCTGAGAAAGTCTTTTGCCAGAGACAGCCCTAAGAAAAGGAGCCTTTTTGAGTTCGACAAGTTGAAGGCTGTATTATCAGGAAAGATATTCAACGGGGGTTCGAGATCTCATGGGAGTGTAGTAGCTCTTTAGATACAGATTGCAGAGCAAACACAAGTAGTTTGTAGACAGTTTAGATCTAGAGTAGCGTGTAAACTACATGTTTTTCTTTTCATCTCAATTAGGTAGTCAATATACAGTGTTTCTGAACTCTATTTAGGAAGTCAATGTAAGGTTAGTCTTTAGCATGCCAAAGTTCTACATATGTTTAATACTACTGTATTTTAGGTCTGTAATCTTGATACAATTTAATCAGAGGAGAGATTTATTTAAGGTTTTTGTATCTGCACCATTCCCTAGTTAATGTACATCCAGAAAAGAAGGAAAGACTGAACCAATGGTTCCAATATTCTGGTGATTTTCTCTGGTGAGTGGTCATTTTCATAAGAGATTGTGACCAGCAGCCTGATGGAAAATTGCATTTGAGCAATCACCGGAGCTCTTATAGTTCGCATGAAGAACGAAAAATGTGTAAATGAATAGTGGAAGCAGATCCATAAACGTGTAGTCTCTAAGATTGAAAAGAGCAGTATGAAACAGAGAGCTTACAGTTTAAAAAAGAGCAGATTTTGTTTGTAATTAAACTTTATTTATTTATTATTTTTTTCAAGACAATACCAATATCCTATCACAAATTCACAACAATGACACCTAACATCACATTATGTCGTACCATATAGAAGAAAAAAAAAAGAAATGAAATGAACAAAAATAAAAGAGAAACTAGAAGCACTAGACACAATAATGGAGCTGCCACCAACAGTACCTCACAAAGCAGGAAGCTGCATCAAGCAAAACACCAGCAAACCAAGAAAGTATAGAGGTAGTCCTATTGAACTTAAAAAAGTAGCGGCAGAAAAAGCTGGTAAAGACCCAGATGGTGAAATTGCCATTAGAGGTCCAGCAGCTGGATCAATAACATCTGGATTTGGAGGGCTTGGACTTGAAGGAATGGTAGGCAGTGATAAGTCAGCTGGAGAAGGGACAGCAGCTCCAGTAGTAGGAAACACAGGCTCAATGTCTGGTGATAAACTTGAAGTTGGAGGAGAAGATGAGGATAAGGGAGCTTCAAGCAAGAATGCAGGTGCTGCTGATATGGCAGAGAATTGTACATGTACTTGAGATGTATAAGCTGGTGAAGAAGAAAAACATGGCATGGAAACCATCAACAATAAAAAGAATGAGCAAAAGGAACCCATTAATGATGTTGAAATCAATTCACCTATAATCCACTTCAATAAATGTATAGAGAGAGAGAGAGAGGAATGTATTGTGGGAGAACTTTGAGGAGGTACATGATTAAGGCTTAAAAGGTTACATGAGCAGACAGAAGCATGGTGGGGGACTAAAGTGGTACGTGGCGAAATGTTATTAGAAGGTGATTTGTGAATACAGCACTGCAATTTATCTAGGGGACAAGATTTGTATGCAACTGTTGTTAAACAGGATCACATGATGGTTGTATCCCTTTTATCCTTTTCTGGTCCGTGAAATTCCATGGTGGACTAGAAAATTCCTAGCACATGTACAACGGCTGCAAATTATATTATAATACAAGGTGATTTTGCTTCCGTTTCATTCTAATCCTTGATTTAATGTTACCCTGTATTGTTGTAGGTTGCAGAATTAGTAAGTCTAGCTTACTTGGATTATGCTAAAAACGATGAATTTGTCGATGGGCTATTTCTATTTCTAGTATTCTTGAATTGCTTACTGACTCGTGTCACTGAGCTTGCCTAAAGTGTCTTTTTTTTTTTGCTTTTTACAGGAAATTATTACATTTATAGTTAGACAGATTTTTTTTTTCCATAGATAAGAAAACAACATTACACCAGTAGAAGCTTCAAGTCATTAACAACCGAGGACATATGACGATAACGATTAAGAGAAAAGGAATGGGATAGGGCCTTTCTAGCCAAGGAGTGAGCTACCTAATTATATTGTCTGGGTACAAGATAAGCGTTGTTTCAACAAGTTGGTGGCAATAAAAAGGGAGAAGAAGTCCACGCTGGCGTAGACTTCGACCCTTGGGCAGCTTGGATAACTTGTAGAGCATCTTTCTGTATCACCACCTCCTCAAAACCAGAGCAATGAGCCAAGGTTGCAGCTTCCCTTAGAACTAGAGCTTCCAGAACTAGGAGATTAGTCATGAAGGGCCATCTTTTAACTTGCCAAGATAAGATCTTGCCTTGGTTGTAATAGCTGCCACTACCCTTTTGTTCTTTGCACAAACCGCAACATCGAAATTATTCTTTATAACTCTCGGACTAAGAGGTGTGCAGGTTAGGGAAAGATTATGATTGGATTTACCAGGGCGATGAAGGTTCATCATTAAAAACAACAATTTGAACATTACATTGCAAACAATCGAATCTGAGACGAGTTAATTTTCAGAGCTTCAATCTTTTTACCACGAGACTGATACCTCATTTGGAAAGTATCTGTTTTCACTGTTAGTACATGGTGATCAAATAATGAGGAATAATTGAAACACAAGATATGATAGCAATAGTTTCCTCATTATTCAAGTGTTGAAGATGCAGTTCCAGCTGTCTAAGCAATCATTAGTTGGATATTAGTCAATTGATTAAAATACCAAAATTTATTCAAAATCCTAGATGCAGCTCTATATCTTTACTCACAAATCGCGAATCTAACAATGAAATAACTTATCACTCTCATAAGTTTGAACTTTCAGAAATCTTTTATCATAATATTAGATGAGAGAAATTCAAACTTTCACTTATTACAATAATGCATTTCATTGTTAGATTATATATGTATATATATGGTTTTTTTAATTTTAATTTACATTATAGATTCTCTCAATACATGCTTTTATTATTATGGACTATTTTTGGTGAATTGTATATTGGGTATTATTTTAGAGTTAATTATTAAGATTATACAAATTATCCTTAGGTTTAACTTTTCCTTCTACAATAAAAACACAGAAATCGGGCATTAAAGATTCAGGTTTTTATATTTTACATCATAACACAAATATTCAATTAATTGACTAATTAAATTTTAGATGATTAATACTGGATGCATTCTTATGTCAAATCAGAATTCATAATAGACAAAGGAATTTTAGAATGAAAATGATGGGCTACCCAGCACTTCAAGTGACTTAATCCATAGTCTCAAGCAAGGAAATGAGGGTTTATTATTATTATTTTTTACTGAGAAAGGAAACAGCTTTGTTTACTTTTTTTTTTTTTTTTTTAAAATATCACAGTTGAAACAGCATACGCAAAAACGACGTTGACACTGCTCAAAAACTTGTTCGCACTCTCACACCTAATTGTCCGATTCAAATCGAAAATATCATATTTATTTGTTATTCACAAAAAAATAAAAGAAAAAAAAGAGAGGTATATATTAACTGTATTTATACTGAAAAAAATACAAATCAAATATAAAGTTATAAATAAATTGTATAGTCACATTTCACAAAAAATTAAAAATTAAAAATTAGATTTAACATTCTTGATGTCAATATAATTTATTATCAATTATATGTTTTGATTTTTTATCTTTTATTAGTAACTTGCATTTGATAATCTATGAATGGAAATTATTTCCTTTTATCTGAAAAAGTATTGAAAGAATAAACTAAAACATTTGATAATTTTTTATGTGTACATTTAACTACTTACCATCTTAAGAAAGGAATTTATATAAAAGCAAACTAAGAATTTAAGGAGTCCTGATGATAGGATTTTGACATATCCAATACTTGAAAATTAATATAAATAAAATTTAAACTTTAATATTGCTTGTTTCATATAACTTTAACAAATTTTTAATTTTTTTAAGCTTTTCTTTCTCATAATTAGTTATGGCATACGAGTAAGATCAAATGAATTTAGAATTAGTTAATTTTAAATCGAATTATTTCAAGTTGATAGCGGATCAAGTCATTGAACCAAAGTACAAGTAGGAATTCAAAATTTTTTCTAATTTTGAGCCAAATCATTTAAAACTTTAATTTTCAAAATAAAAAAATTAAATATTTTTATTAATTTTAATTAGATTAAAATTAGATTTAATTATGACATTTTTAAAATAATTCTAGATTTCTTTCTAGATCAATTAGATTTAGTTTATTCTTTTTTTTTTTTTTTGGCAAATAGAGTAAAAACTGTTATATCTACTAATAACAATGTACTTTGAAACCTCTTGAAACTCTTTTTCAAGATAAATATCGAATTAAAAACATAATACATTATTTCAAGATTTTGATATAAAAATTTATTAATGAATATTAGCACATAATGATACCATAATATTAATTTTAATTGAATAAATTTTTTAGTTTAATAAAAATGCTATATTAATAAATTTTTGTATCAATATAGTTGATAGAATTTTAGAACTTTAATTGCAAATATATACATAGTTGCAATATAGTTTCATATTTGCAATATAGCTTCATATGAATTAGGCTAGTTTAATGGAATTTTAGAAAATTTACAAATTATATGAATTTCGGAAAGAAATATCAATGTAACTCATTGAAAAAAATAGCTTTTCTTTTTATGAAAAGTTAATGGATGGTAAAATAGTATTTTGCAATTTCTATATTATAGGAGGGGTAAGATGGGATTGCCAATTTCACCACTGTTTTTTTTTATGTGTGAATTTATTCCTTTGTTGTTGCTTGTTAATTGTAATCTCAAAACAAAAGAGAAAAACACAAATCTAAATAGCAAGTGGGCTGATATTAGGGCCTGTTCTGCCAGATGGTGGAACCAATAGAACCATTAGTCATTGGGCCTGCTTCTTATCCTATTGGGCCTTAGAGGATTGGGGAAGCGAGGAAAATCGCGCTATTGGAATAGAGTTTTGTGGCAAACATTTGATATATAGTAGATAGATTTCTTCTTATAATAGCTATGTAAAAAAATAAATAAATAAATGAAGCATTAGAAGGAAAACGACCTCACCATTTTCACGTATCTCACCAATATGACAAGACTCTCCCCCTTCAATCGAGTATGTGTAGAAAACATTCAAGAGAGAACCAAACAACATTTCAGATATTACTAGATTCTAAGTTTAGTCATTTAGTTTCCATTTTATAATAATAACAGTTAAGCCAACAATATTACAAATAAAAATAATGAATATGTATGATTTATTAATATGATAAACTACTTCTAATTGAAGTAGACTTGCTGAATGGATAGTCTAAAGTGTAAAATTAAAACTAACCCATGAACACTTCTACTGCAAATCTACAATAATTCAATACTACTTGTTTTGAGAGTGAAAGAAAAGAAAATGCAATCGATCTAGGGAGAAAATTAAATGCATAACAAATTGAACATATATAGAAATATCCTCACTTCTTTCCTTGATGCTTTTGTTTTTAAGGTATAGTATTAATATTAGATTATTTGTTTAACCTATTTCTATTAGGAAAAATTTATCAACCAATGAAAGTTAGCCTATTGATTAAAACTCTTTTTAATTTTGATAATTTATAGATTTATAGTGTAGTTTGATAACATGTAGTAATTCCAACCAATGAAAAATTAATTTTATTTTTTCAACCAATAAAATTTAAGCTTTTTTGTCAGTATTTATTTTAACTCTTTTTTTATTATTTAAACATTTTATTTCTGCATTATCACTTATATCTATATATATAATAGAATTCAATTATTAATTAATATGTTTGTAAAAGTGTTATCACACATAAAGTGAAATATTTAAATATAAACAATTTATTAATATCTTAATTTGGTATTTTTCATGCTCTAAAATATCTTAGATTGGGCTTTTTCTATTTGTATAAAACTTTTTATTTTTTGCTTATAAAAAATATATATATTCCAAGATTTTTATTGATTTTTTTTTTTTTTTGTTGCTTGACCTTGACCAGCAAAAAAGAAAGAGTCCCTAAGAAAAGTCCACGTATTGTGGGGAGCAAGTTAGAATTTAGTAGGTTTATTTCACATTTCATTTTATTTATTATTTTGGGCTTGGTGAGGTCCAAAACGACTTTGAGTCAAGCGTTTTCCGTATACTTTGGTTATCGCACTCATATAAACATAGACGCCTCAACTAACCAAAACTTGCCGAAAAGTTTATACCGTACCTGGGCTTGATTTATTTCGTAGAAAATAAATTTTTAGATATTTTTAATATTTAACGTGCTTAAAAAGTTCATTAATAAAAATATTTTTGTAATTAATAAAATTAAATTATTTACAAGAAAAAAGTAAAAAAATTATTTTTCATATTTTGATGAATTTAGCTAAATGAAAAGTGTAGTGTGATATGTGGTATTTTTGTATATTATCTTCTTCTTTCCCTGTGTGTGTTAACTTTTTTATCATAAAAAAATTAAATGAAAAGCAAATTATATAAAATAAAATATTTTCACATGTATAGCCCAAATTTTCTTTATCGTCTCCGAAATTAATTATGAAATTTGAGAATGAAAGCGAAATTATATGTAAAATATTTAAATAATATTAAAAAAAATTGTTGGGCACAATTTGCATTCAATAATTTATTAGATGTGCGGTTCACGAAAAGAAAATGTTGGATATAAGGGTTAAGAAACCATAACAGTAGGAAATTCTTTATCTAAACTCACTATCTTAGGAATGTTTAGCATAACTCATGGATGTAATAATCGGTTGTTCATAGTTGATAGCGATTTAATATTAAGTGTTTGACAAATTATACTTAATAATTGTTAATTTATAAAATGTCTAATAAAAGTAAACTGTTAATATTTTATATATAAAATTAAATAAATAAAAATATAATAAAATAATATATTTCTTATATATATATATTCGTAAAGTATAATTTCAAATTTAAAATATTGTAATTATTAATTTATATGTATAAAATCTTAGCAATTATTTGTTATTAATACTAACCAATATATGTCAACATATTTTTAGTAATTAAAAGATTTTATATATAATTTTTTATAAAAATTATATATAATATTTTAAAATAAATTATTTTTATATAAATAATTAAAATATTATAATTCTTAATCGTTACTTGAATGATAGACTTTCATAATAATAATAAAATAACGATAATTTTGATTTTTTTTGCTTAAAAGTTTCAAATAGGATCTGATAAAAATTGTAGCTGATTGAAGTTATATCTACTATCGGTTACGATTTGTATGATTTACAAATAAGTATTTATTTATTATTGAATAAAAAACCTCTGTTTACTGCATTTATTATTTATATCAAACATATCCAAAATCTTATAATTTTTTTTATATTTATGCTCAGATGATAAACATACATAATAATTTGCTCATATAGAAAATGCCAGCAATAATCACTTAAATTCTTTATTTAATTGGTTAATATCACATTTAACTTAAAATTTGAAAAAGTTATTTATTACATTAAATAACTCATTGTAATAAATAAAAAGAAATTTTCATTTGAATATAAAAATTTTACATAATCTTTTAAATATTAAAATTTAAAATAATGATGGGAACTAATTGGATGAAAAGTGTTAAAAAAATATTGATAAAAAATTGTTATTAACATTTTTGTTGGTCGTATTAAATTTAATATTTCTTTGTATTAAATTAAAGAGTATATTTTTGTGTGTCAATAACAAGAGTTAATCCACTCTCTTAATAAGAGAAAAATTATTAAGTAGCATTTGTTTTCCCTTTTAAAAGGTCTTTTTATTTTTTAATTTATAAAAGATGTAAAATATATATTTAACTAATGTAACATTTTCTTAAAAAAGGAGTTGGCAATTGATATATTATTTAAGAGCTTTAGTTTAGAAAAATATACTTTTTATTATTTTTTCATCATGTTATACTTTTATAGATGAAAAGATAAATATATCTTTGATTTTTAAAATTAAACTCTAATATATGTTTGTTTTAATATTTTTATTTTTATTTAATAATCATTTATTTATTAATTAATTATTTAAATTTCATTATATTAATTATGTCTAATATATTATTTAACTTTTTTAATGAAATCACTATTATATTCATGATTAATTTTAATATATATTATAAAAGTTTAACTTATATTTTTTGTAAAATTTATTTATTTAAAATTTATATTTATATTGATAATTGTATTATGAGCAATAATTAATAACAATAATTTTATCAAATATTTAATATCAATTAGCAACTAGCAACTAATAACCGATAATTAGCAATCAATAATAGATAAATCAAACGAGTTCCTTAGAAGAGGATTTCAGATTTGATTCTTTCATTTATTATCATGAAAAAACTCCTTTTAAAAAAAAGATAAAAAAAGAAGAACTATCCTAATTTACAATACTGATTTAATCCTTTGAGCATTTCATTAAAAAAAAGAAGTATATTTCTGTGTTGGATCTCTACATTCAAAAATTAGTTCTTGAGTGGTTCTTTATCTCACTTGTTTTGTAAACTATAGGTAAAAAGCCATTTGCTTTCTTTTTTAATTTATATTTTAAAAAATTAAATAGTAAGAGGAAATTAGATCTGCACATAGAAAATAGCAATTTTTTTTTTAATTTTTAAGTGATAAGTATTGTACATGTAACACAATTACAATATTTGCACATTTACGTCATTTTTTACTTTTATTAAAAGATAATTATATATTAGTATATTAATATTTTATTCTTTATGTATTTATTTGAATCAATAATTAAATAATTTAACTCACTTTTTGTAATTATATTAATTTATTTTTCAACATTTAAACGCAATTGACAGTAACAATGTTTTTTTTTTTAATATACATTCTAGTAAGAGATTTCTAGATTTTGTTCAGTATATTTTTTTGAATCAGTACCCATTTTTTTACCATTTGAGCCAACGTCTCTTAATTTAAAATAATAATATTTTTACTATTGATGAATATTATAATATTAAATATGTATTGTATTACAATGTAATATTTATTATAATTTTCAAATACTTAGTTTATTTCATGGAGAATAATTGAGCAATATATTTTTTAGTGTTTGGAATACACTAAAATATTAATTTTATTTTGATTTATAAAATTATAATAAAAGTTATACCACAAATACTTTATATTTATATTATTTATTATTCAATATAAAAATATATTAAAATAAAAATTTTATGAATCTTATTGATCATTGGAGATTGTCACTAACCGAGAATGACCAATAAAATGTATTGATAATTAATCATGATTGATGATATTAAATATACGTGCTCATATAATTTATTGTTTATTAAATGAATTTGTTAAACTCTAAAAAAGAGAAAGTCATTTTCTTAAAAATGTCATAATTTTTTATTGATCTGTTTTACATTTTTCATTAAATAATTTTTTAATTCACTAAAGATCAAAAAAATCTGAAAAATATTTTTAAAAAATATTTTATGTGAAATAAATGAAATTTTGAATAATAATTTCATTTATGTGTATAATTACTATCACTTTTAAAAATATATTTTGATAATATTATTACAAATAATTAATACTCCCTCCGTCCAAAAATATTTGATAAAGTTTTTTCTATACACTTATTAAGAAAATTAATTAATTATAATTATTTTGTGTTCTTTTGCCGCTTTGTTACTAAAATACCTCTATTAATGTTTTTTATTTTATCAAGTATAAAACACTTTACAAGATAATAGTTTTAATGTTGACAAAATAGTAATAAAAAGAGTAATATATTCAAATAAAATGCATTGGAATTTAAACATATTTATTAAACATAGAAATTCAAAATAAAAAAATTAGTGACAGTAGCTTATTGTAAATGAAAATATTTATGCAATTAATAAGAGTAGTGTAAATATTTGCTTAATTAACCACTATCCTAAAAAGAAAAGTGGATAAAATTTTAAAATATACCAAAAAAAATAGTATCAAAATATTATGGCAGGGAGGAAGTAAATTATATGCATAATTCAAAATTTTACATAACCACATCATAATCATCATAAACTTCACCTCACTAATTAATGTGTGTAATATTAACTATTTTCAATAATTTTACACTCTTACTCTATGTGTACAGGAAATTGGTCATTCAAATAAGATACAGAGACAATATTAATATTTACATCACTTAATTATACCGAATATTTTTCTTTAATTGATACGATAAAGCATTTCTGAACTTTATTAATACAAATATTTCTTGCTGAATCAGTCCAAAATAGACTTATGTGGTGTAGATGTTAAGAAAACAAAAACATCACATGAGATTGGTTTCTTAAAGATGAGTTCTTCCTCCAAGAAAATGTTATAAAAAGCTACCTATATTCCCTCTATCTTTTCACAATCCACCTCAGGTTAAAAAAAAATGCAAGATACAGTAGCAATCATGGCAGGAGCAGGCCCCTCAGGGCTAGCAACTTCGGCATGCCTAAACCTGCATTCAATTCCTCATATCATCCTCCAAAAAGAAGATTGTTTCGCTTCTATTTGGAAGAAATATTCATATGATCGTCTTCACCTTCACTTAAAGAAGCAATTCTGTCAACTTCCTCACCTGCCGTTTCCTGCCTCATAATCCCACATACATCCCTAAAGATCAGTTCGTCAACTACTTAGATGACTACGTTTCTCATTTCAAGATGTCTCCTGTCTACCATAGATGTGTTGAGTTGGCTAGTTGCGATGAACAGACCAAGAAATGGAATGTTAAGGCCAAGAACATAATTTCAGGTGATGTTGAGGAATACTCTGCTAGGTTTCTTGTCGTGGCAACTGGTGAAGCCAGCAATGCTTTTATACCTGAGGTTGAAGGGCTGAGCACTTTCTGTGGTGATGTTATTCACTCTACCCAGTTCAGAAATGGCAAGGCCTATAAAGATAATAATGTTTTGGTTGTTGGGTCTGGTAATTCTGGGATGGAGATTGCGTTAGACCTGGCCAACCATGGTGCCAAAACTTCCATTGTTGTTCGTAGCCCGGTAAATTTTAATAATTTAATCTTTATTTTGATAATTTATGAGTCGTATGAGTTTTAAATCCACGAACATTCTACTAAAATTTCATTCAGATGTATCAACTGAATTTTTGTTAGATTGTATTGATAATATTTTAATGTTACTAATGATTTCTAACTAAGCGGTTTTTTTTTTAAGTCAGTTGAGAGTTTTATTAAAATAAAAAAAAATCTTTTGCATTTAAATTCAAAAAATTTAATGTTATTTTTTTTCTTTTTTAGGAAAGCAAAATAGTCATGCTTAATTTGGATTCTTTGACGTTTGTGCAATTAATTTTGAAATAATTAATTGTCAAAATATCTTCCCATTTTATATAGATTCTTATCAAATAATTATTATTTTGAAATTTGTTGTTAAAATTGAGTAATTAAATTGAATAAAACTAAAATATTTAGATTTGATTTTTATTAATATTTTTAAAATTGAATAGAATTTAGTTAATTGAATCAATTAAATGAGATTTGTTATCAAATTGATCTGATTTATATTTTAAAATAGCTTAATTAACAATTGAGTCAAAATTAAAAAAAAAAATCAGAAAAACCGTTATAACCATTAAAACCAGATTTGTTTGTGTAATGTGTCTGTGTTCAGTAATTCAAAGGAACTTAAATATAACCCGACAAGCCGGTTTAGGCAATCATTATGGCTAATCAAATATTTTTTACTTATTGTTGGATTGGTTTAAATTATTTCCTTATTGAAAACATAAGTTTGGACTATTTCCATGTCAAAAATTTAATCTAGTCAATTAGTGCTATAATTATGATTGACTAAGATGATTTCCTTATTCAATAATTTCCTGTAAAGATTATCTCCATCTTTTCTGGACAGTTTGAATCTAAACAATGTAGAGGTTTTTAGGTTTAATTTTTATTATCTTTCCATATTTATTCAAAACTTAGAATGAGTTGAAGAGAAAACTTTCTCGCTTAATATAAAATGATTTTGATGTAATATATTTGAAAATATCGTTTCCCTCAAAATAATCTCTGAAAATGTTGTACATATGTTTTAATTTATTGAATCGACTCATAAAATTACTCGAATTGATTAAAACAAAAAAATTTTATCATTAAATCGGTTTGATCACTATTTGAATTTTGAAATACAGGTCCGTTGCCTGAACTATAAAAAAATTTGTTTTTATCTGTGCAGCGAAATTCAAACTAAATTATTATTTGCACTCTTTGGAACTCAATCATAGAAAAGATTTAGTGTTAAAAAATGGTAATAATGGTTTTTTGGGAACGTTGCAGGTTCACATTGTATCTAGAGAAATATTTTACTTGGGATTGGTTATGTTGAAGTATCATTTTCCATTGGCCATGGTGGACTCATTGATGTTGCTGCTTTGCAAGATTGTGTATGGAGATTTGACCAAGTATGGATGAGTAGGGCAACTCAAGGTCCTGTTTTCAAGAAACTTGCTTATGGCAAGTATCCTCTGTTTTGACAATGGCACCTATGATACTATTAAGTCAGGAGAGATTCAGGTTAGTAAAATAATGAAAAAGTAATTGGATTTTGCTTATTTTTAAGGGATTCTTTCTGTCGGCTTATTGTGTATACTTGAAATGCCTTTAATGGTGTTGTTTGTTAGAAGGGTGCGTACGTCTGTCAGATGTGCTGAGAGTTTGGATACTGACCTTTTGCATAAGGAGACAAAAACAATTTAAGTATTTCAAGCAGCAATGAAAGCTTGTTAGAAATTATATATTGGACTGTCACTTAATAGGTTAATATTACTTTAAAGTTGATTCTTGGCTACTAACATAGAAATCTTTTTGTTATTCTTTTGTAAATCTCAATCTTAGTTAATTAACTACAAAACTTAAAAATAGAGCACTTGATTTGTTTGTGTACGCAGCTATTGCCTGCACTAGAAAGTGTAAGAGGCAATGAAGTGATATTTGAGAGCGGCAAGTCACACTCGTTTGACTCAATTGTTTTCTGCACTGGCTTCAAGAGATCAACAAATAAATGGTTGAAGGTAATTCAAAAGGAAAGAAAATTTTCAAGATTTGATCAAATACTTAGCTGGTTAAATATTGTATTTCTTGAACAGGGAGATGATTACCTTTTAAATGAAGATGGACTTCCAAAGCCAAGTTACCCGAACCATTGGAAGGGAAAAAACGGTTTATATTGTATTGGACTCTCAAGAAGAGGATTGTATGGAGCTAGTGTAGATGCGCAGAACACAGCCGACCATATTAAATCACTTCTATGAGGAAACTAATTACAAGACGAGACTTCCATTGCACGAGGAATTCTGCTTGTAGTCTGTCTCGCGGCAGCTACGCTCAGTTCATCTCTAAACAATGTTTTAGATGTATAGGCAATAATACAACCCTAACTAATATGCAAAGACTTCCAAAGCAAGCATCAAAAACAGACTGCTAGATATAGCTTAATGCTTGCTAATACTTTGGCCCATTCATGGGGCATCTGGTACTATCAATCTTAAATTTTGGCCACCTGATAGTAATGTGAAACTGGATGCCGTTTGATGCTCTTTATTTCGTATTAAATTGAATGAAACTAATTTTACCTATCCATTATTACAATCAAATAATTTCGGGTCTGATTGCAACTCCTGTACATAACAGTGCTCTACCTAACAGAAGCAACAGACAAAAATCGGTTAAAATTTATTTGGGAAACCCCGTCTCCCAAACAATATTAATAATAAAATGCAAAAGAGAAAAACAAAAATAAAAACCGATGACGGGCCCTAGCATGGGTCCTAAAAAATGAGCCGAAGTTATGGCATGTTATCCATTCGAAGATCTGACTATGAGTGCCGCAGAAAAATTCAAATTCACGTCTCAACTTAGGTAATTATGCCCACAGGAGTCCATCAAAGCCAATTTCCAGATTTGAAACTGGGCTGTCACCAAGAGAATCATGTTCTGTTAGTTGATTATTGCATGGTGAATCCACATACGGCTCTGACAAATCAGAAGATCGTTCTGATGGTATCCCATAGTCTCTGAGCATGTCCGATGAAGCGGCAGTAGTTGCTTCTCTCTCCAATACGGCAAGATAATTGTCCTCGAACTCAAAAACCAAATATCTGTCCTTGCATGCTGATTAAGAACATCGAAACTTGAGAATGAAAGTGGAGATTACATCACACATGACATAATGTAGAAAATGAGTGGTACACCACTTACAATCCACAAGGTAGGCTAGGTGGTGGATATTTTTTATTTGAGTGCCATTGAACTTCAGAACCTGACATGTTTTTGTCCTTGAGCAAAAGCATGTAAACTGAAAGGCATTGGCAGTTCAAAATTAAAGAAATAACTTGCCTGCTGATTGCTCATATCCTCGTATCCAATGTTGACTTCATTTGCTAATACCTATTAAAAAAAGGGAAAAAAAATTAAACAAAGAAAGTGAATTTATACAATAAATCAGCATGACAAATTTAAAATTTTTTTAATAATAGTTAGTCTATGAAGAGTTGACCAATATGAAAAACCTTTGATGCTACATTCAAAGCAGACAAGATGCTGGCTCTAATCCATGAGAGAAACTACATGCAGAAGGGATTTCAAGTTATTGCCAGATAACAAAAACACGACATAAAGCTTGCCTGTGATAGGATTACAATCTGCTCTCCTTTGAACCTTGCCAAAGAGTAACGTGCTTTTGCTAGCAGTTTCAACTGAGCATAAGATAGAATAGATCAGTTTGAAAACCTTTTCATTATTTTTATTTTTCTCAAAATGCATTTCCAAAACAAGTCACAAAGTCTATTCTGATAAGATATTTTCTCTAATTTTTGCTACTTACCCCTATAGTATCTTCACACTCCTCACTGTCATGGGGACGAGCAAGAAAATAAAAATAAAAATAAACATTATTAGCATTAGCCAAATGACCATGAAACATTAGCACTTGGTGTCAATATGTTTATCATAAAAAGTTTCACGCACATTGCCAAAGGACCATGAAACATTACTTACTCTATCAGTGGTTCTGAGAGGGGAGTAAACACCAAACCAGCAATTATTAAATAAGAAGGTTGACTTCCCTCAACATGATAGGGAACCTAGAAGCAAGGACATTAGAATTGGAGTAAGCATCTAAACATACAATTGCAGTAACAAAAAGAATAAACTCAAATAGCGTAAAAAGCCAATTTTCTAGTGGCATTACCAAATGCACTCTTGGATTCAAAACAACTTTAACCTTCATGGATGAACCTGCTCTGATGATACCAAGCTCTGCCACATCACCAGCAAATCTGCATAAAAGCAACATTACATATATGAGGAAGCGTATTAAGTCTAAATATCATAGTTAGCACAATTTCCATTGCATAAGCAAATGCCAGAAGAAAGATTTGCAAATATTCATGGGGTATAAAATATTGAAAAGAAACAATAAGAATTTTCATCTCGATACTGCAGTTTAAATGAAAACTCACAAGCCTAAGAGAAGAGGCAACGACAAATTAATGATAGAAGTATAGCCAATCTCACCAAGGCATAACATAATTTGACAATATAACTGCAGAGTGTAGCTAGCCACAAATCTAAAGTATTTTCCATGTCAGCACTAAAATACTTAGATCTGATTGCAGTCAACCCTCTTCAACTAAAGCAAGTATAAGAGCATGTTTGCCATTGCTATTGTGAAAATCTAATTTTGTTTGTTAAATTACCATATTTTTAGGTTTTACAAATATTTTTATCTACTCTTAAAAGTAATTTTGTTACATTCTCAACCTAATTCAATAGCTTTAAATAAAATCTCCAAATATAAAATTCATTCAAAATCAAATTTTTTTTCCGCAAAACTAATATTGAAAACATCTGTAATCACTTAGAAAAGAGAATCTCTTCTAATTTTCGTCCAAAATAAGATATTGGCAATAATAATGCCAAACTTATCCTTACTCCCAAACTAATGGGGTCAGCTACATGGATCTGTTTTCCCTACTTCATAATATTTTAGCAAATCTGATTCCAGTTCAACCAGTATCAAAATCTTCACATCACACAACACATTCTAACTGGAGATGCCCCTCAAAATGAGGCGAGAAGCGAGGATGGGCAAGCTACAAAAGGGACACAATATCCTACATGAAGTTGTAGTCAAGTTAAGCAGATATTAAAAAAAAAAAAAAAAAAAGATGATATAAAAACAAGATTGACCAGATTGTTATCACTCTTCTAGACAATAAAACGAGCACAGAAGTAAATAAGAAACAAAAGGCAGCATTTTAGTTTGTGGCACAGAATGAGACCCTTTACTTTTGACTTATAAGGTAACGGAATGCAATGCGTTCATTTGATCGGAATGGCACTGTTCCTTCACACCCTACATGCACATCATCAAAGCTCACAATCACGTCCCCCTGAAAATAACATCAGCATCAAAGTCCTGACTAAAAGGAAAAGGGGAAAAGAAAATGAGTACTATTGTTCAAAAGAGGGAAAAATCCATTTGCCTAAGAAGAGACTGCAGTGCCAGGATGTTACTCTTATAGCTGGGTTTTTAATCAATTTTTCAGCATAATCATATCATACAATGATATTTTAGGAGATATTCCAACAGCGAATATGAGAATCGTAACATTTAAGTCCAAAATGGACCAGGCCTCTTCCAAAATTGAATTCCCCTGTTCAGAATTAGTTGGCATCTATGCTCAGCTTGATTCAGAACCTTCTGCATATTAGAAGCCATTTTACTTTGATAATTTTAAGAAATACTACCACAATAAATTACTTTCTTTCTCAGTCACTTCAAGAAGAGAAACATATATGCAACTCCAAATAAAGCAAAATTTTAAACCTATATAGCAAGCTTACCTCCTTTAAGACATTATTTGCATCAGAGGTTGGTTCAACTCGCCGTACCAGCACACCCTGCACAAGCCAGATTTTATGAGGAAACTGCTCAGCAATGCTATCAAGTTGCAATGAAGCAATAATACAGCAAACTTGTGTAAGAAAATTGCTTCACAAGAGAACTTGTGTAAGAAAATTGCTTCACAAGAGAACAAAAAGAAAATTCAGAAAAAATGCTACTTATGAACAAATTTCTCTGTTTTTTGTGTTCACATAAGCCCTGAACTTTCCATTCACCACACCTCGAAATGTGCAAGTTTCAGAAAAATACATCCACCAAGAAACTCCAACACTTGTACGTTACACAACACATGATTTTTCCATTTCTCGTTTAGAACTCCAAGAGACTGTTTGTGGGGTGGCACAAACATATAGACCACAGCCATCCAACAATCAAAAATATCAGCCACAGAATACATTTTTGTCAGATTTTGATGCAATGATTCACATGTCAAACTTGATTTGAACCTCCATCCCAAGCATAATGTTATGATTAATCCCCTCACAACAAATTTGACAGCTAGAGTTCCTCAATTCCTCCTCAGCATTTTCATAACATCCACATGCTACCTCAACTACTTTCATTCACTCCAACGCCTCATGTTTAGCTCATTAATCTCCCCACATCACTCAATTCTTTCCAAATTCCTCATTCCATCAACAAGAAGACCATGTTCAGGACAAATCCAAATTAAGCATCCCCCACCATCCCGCCCCAGGAAAGCTTAAGATAACTCAAAGTGCTAATATCAATCACTAAAGCACACTTCATGGAAAATATCTCAAAGCAAATGAACAACACAGGTAACCCGAAAGCCACCTATAGCAAATTGTTACAACAGATAAGTTTGATATTTGATAAATGACAAGGACACACCTTGTTAGAGTGCACTTTTAAGCATGCACGCAATGCTGGATTCTCCAACTTTTGCAGCAATACTCCAAGGGTAGGGAAGCCTGGAAGATGAAGATCAAATAGAGTTCAATCAGAAATTTATTTAAGAATTTTTTTTTTATTTAAGGTTTATTTTAGAGTTTCTAATTTTTTTTTTTAAAAAAAAAGCAAAACGCTGAGTCCCATACAGTTGGCATTATCAAATTCCAAGTTGGCTTTCATTACAATGGAAATATAATGCCATAAAATGAATCAAAGAATAGCAACAACAATTAATCCAGAAAGCAACAAGAAGCGTTAGATATTACAGAGAAAATCAACTGCCATTGATGGCACTGTAGCATATCAGTTATCACAGTGCAAAGCTAATTTCAAAAATTTTACTTATCCAGCAAAAATGGAAAGATATATGATCCCTTCAACAAGTGCAAATATGAACAAATCTTGCTATACTGGTGAATACCTTTTATAGATGCAGAGACTTAACAAAGTAAGATGTTATAAATCATGTAAAATAGGTCTATATTTGAAGTCAGTCAAAATCAGAACAAGGAGTTTTGAGATGCTTGGTCCTTGGGACTGGCAAGCTACATTACTAGTCAACATCCAATTCACACAATGAGATTAAGAACATTCAGCATAGACGATATGCATCATTCAGTAATTCACCAAATGAAAAAATGCAAAAATGGGGACATCTCACCAGTGTATTTCCCATTTCTCTCATAGTCATTTAGAAAATGAGATACAACTGTTGTTGGAATCACATATCCAATATTCTCCACTTCTTCAGATCTGTAAACCTAAAAGAAGTGGCTCATGAAAAGATAATAAGGAAAGGGAAATTGCAGCAGGTAAAAGAACAACAGGTTTTTCATGCAAACAGAAAGGGAAATTTCAGATAAAAGAACAAGAAGTTTTGCAAGCAACAGCAGAAAAATGAGAACTTGCAGTTGATTAAACAATGAAAATTTTACCAACAAGCATGATGCAATTTATACTGGGAAGTATGAACTGGAGATAGTTCATCCTTCAGATCAGGGCACCTGCACAAATACTAACCAGACAAATGCTGAAAGATTAATTGCAATAGCATGCCAAATAATGTACCTGAAATGCCACTCCAATGCACTCCCCTTGGTCATTGAATGCAGGGCCACCACTATTACCTAAAATCTAGCACGTATAAGCAGTGGCTATCACAAAAATATGAAATAATGCCTCAACAAAATGAATGAGAGAGAGAGGCAGAATAATGCAAGCAATTTAAAAATAAAAATATATTAACTAGAGATTGTTTAACAAAAAGATACAGAATATCTACTAACCAGGATTTATTGCTGCATCAATTTGAATACCCAACAAGTCAGATGATCCATGAGCATATGATGTAACCTGAAGTGGTAAACAACATGGTACCATGAATCCGTTCAAGCATGTTTCTCAATGACATTGCTAATATATCAAAATAACAACTAGTAGCATCAGAACTGTAATAAAAGTAATATATTTCAGTGATGAATAGATCAAACCTCTATGCGTGATACAACTCCTTTTGTCACTGAAATGGTGTCTCCTCCAAGGGGATATCCGACAACAGTTACTGCATCCTGTCCAAGTAGAAAAAAGTATAAGAGTAAGGTTCCCAGAAGCATATGCATATGGTGCAGAACATGAATATCCAATCTACAATTTAGAATCATTTCATATTATACTATAAATATGTTATAAAATTTTATATTTTCAAAAGTATCAAGCTACTTAAACTCAGTACAAGCAATAAATCATAGCATATCTATTATTTAAAAATGCTGCAAGAAAGACAACAGAGAGGGTTCCCCCTTCCCAGGACAAATCGGGGTTGGGGGTGGGGTATTTGATCAATGCCAAAGCATGTGATGCAGGTTCAGGCTAGGTACTGAAACTTATAATGTCTGTCATCACAATGTATTTTGATGCAAGTTTTATTTTGGTAAATATTGAAAACATATAGAATAAAACAACCGGCAGTGCTTCACCTTTACAACTTAGATCATTTAAGGTATGTTAAAATTTGATTCTCTGAACTCTCATGATCTAAGATAAGTAATTCAGACTTGATGCAAATAAAAAGACATGAGGAAAGGACAGAAACACACACATCCACACAATCACAGAATGATGCCATGACTCCAAATTAAAAAGATTAATTTAAACCTGAAGACGGGGCAGGCGTCCCAATTGGAGAGGTTCAGCTCCTTCCCAGAATTCCTCATTCTCTACTGAAAGTAACGCTATATCACAATCAACACCTCTGGCTAATACCTGCATGTTAAATCACTGAGAGGAAAATAAGTTGCAAAATCTTACCAATATCCTATTAGATAAACAAGCATAGCAGCTCCAGTAAGCATTATTACTCTTCAATGGTAAATTCAAATTTTCCTATCAGGTCTACTTGGATGAATTCAAAACACAAATGGAAAACTCAAAGGATTTTCAGGACCTCAGAGACAAATGTTTTGAGACAGAAAAGGAGCAACTCTTACCTTAGCCACATATTTGGTATCGTCTCCTCTTCTCTTCACTTTGACCTGCAATTTACGAAATGGTGAATTAGGCAACATCATACTACAAGCTGATCAAAACACAACAGCCCAAAAAATGCCACTCCAGCTAACTATCACGCATATGCAGATGGAACTACTTGTTTATGATGAAATGAAAGAATATTGATAAACCATGTTGATCAATATTCATAAAAGTTTTGGGAAAGTAGATTACTTGTGTGTCATATTCAACGCAATGCGCATTTGTTAAAAGTTTTCCATTTCCAATCATAAAAGCACTGCAACAAGAAATTTAAAAACAAATACATAAATCAGTTTAATAAAACAGATTCAATACCATTAAAGAAGAATGTGTGCAATTAACAATATGTTGGCAATCCAAAAAAAAATTGCAAGGAGTCAACATTGAACCATTAATTCCTTTTAAAAGGACACTCATTTAAAAACTCACCTTCCAGTGCTCGTATATTGCCTTTGTTTTTGCCAAGGAAGGGAATAATCAGGTGAAGCATGAGTGCAATAAACCTAGACAAATCAAAAAAGCAGAATGTATATACGAAGCCAATAGGAATCAACTCAACAAAATTTCTGAAGAAAATAAAAACATATGCTAGACCACAATGTATAACTGAAAACTAGTTAGTTATTAATTTCACCTTAACAACAGCATTTAGAAAAGTCGCCTCCTTAAAATTCCCCGTTTCAGCCTGACCATATAAAAAACCCCATATAAAGTGTAATTAATTATGAAATAGTGACTAAAGGAGAATTAAGAGGTGAGACATTCGCATTCATACTTGATGCTCCTTCAAATCCAGCTGAAACTCCTCCTTCTCTTTCCTTTGCATTCCAAATGATTTATAAGCCATCGACTTAGATTTCCCCGTCTCGGCTCTACCGCTATAACACCTCCCATCTCTCGATCTCGCCGTCGACGCGCCATCTTTCTAAATGCATCAAACAAACAACAGCATAATCCGTTAACAGACAAGAATTTTTTTCAAATTCAGTACTTAAACAACTTAGATAAAGGAAAGAGAGCAGTAAGGGTATACGTCTCGGTTGGCGTCATCAGCGGAAGATGAGGAACCTCGCTTTGAAGGCTGTCGTTTGTGATTAATAGACTTAGAGGAAGCGACGTATGAGCCAGTGGATCGATGCGACCTGGAGAGGTGTCGTTGGGAAGAAGTGTAGCAGTGGAATTTAACGGTGGAGGTTAAAACAGAGAAGCAGCAGGTGGCGGCAGCTATGGCCATACTGCAAACAGCAACCACTTCAGTTGGGTAGAAAGTTTCCTTATCCCAAGCTTCTCTTGCGACGGAAAATGGATTGGATTAGGTCATAAGTTTTTGGCGCCTCGGTGTCTTTGACCAATGGAAAATTGCCTACGATTTGTTTCAGTGGTGGGGTAGACGGGCTGAAAGCTTCGTTGTGTTGGGCTTTCGATATCTTGTCGAAACATATGGACCACTCAACCAAACTGAAGCCCAATTTATAGAAGTCCATCAACTCTCGTCATATTATTTTCAAATTTGTAACTATTTTTTTTCCAGCATTAATATCACGAGATAATTTTCACTGCCATATTTTTCTTTATTGATTTAATGAAAAAAATTGTTTTGCCAATTATAAATTTTTATTACTCTAATTATGAAATTGACTATCACATCAACAAAAAAAAAAAAAGATAAGTGTAGCTAGTCATAATGAATCGAAATATGAACTAAAGTAATGTTTCATAGGATGTAATGAAATATAATGTAATGTAATTAAAAGAATTTTCAATTTAATAGTTTGTTTGTATTTGATTACATTCTATTATATTTCATTATGTTTTATTAAACATTATTTAAATATATATAGCTACAAAAGATGGTCAATTTAGAGCAAAATATAAAGTTCATAAAAGATTGACAGTTTGAGATTAAATATAAAAATAAAATTGACAATATAACAAAATAAATAGTGAATGTTTAGGCTTCAAAAGACCATTGATTCTATAAAAATTTATAGATTCAGAAACCATGCATTAAAAAAAAAAAGAAGGATTCAGATAATTCTAAATTACAAAATAAAGACATTCATATATAAACATAAATGTAACCATAATTGCAAAATAATAAAATAATTCATAATCTAATTAGGAGCTAGCCTTTTACTGTATTTAAAATTTTAATAATACAAAAAAACTAATAAATATTTATAATAAAACTTATTTGATTAAAAATACAATTCTATCCTAAATAGAACATTTCAAGTTGCTTAACTGACTGCCAAAAGGAAACTTAACGATTGTGTCAAGCCCAAAAAATCAGGAAGTGGCTTCCCTTAACTCCATTTATAGCTATCCAAAAGATTTTTCAGGTGCATGTCATTCGCCACCGCTTTCCATAACCCATAAGTTGCAACTGTTCTCACCAAATCAACTACATGCAAAGCCAAATGGGTATTCGAAGTGAAACCCCAGATGTTCACCGTCCGTTCAGCTCCATTCAAAAATTAGCCTTCTTAATGGTCTAGTGAATTTGGCAGCCCGAAATTCATATTTTTACAAGTCCAAGTGAAATTTTATAAGCTATTCTTGAATTTGGTCCATGACCCCATCTCCATGACATGATGCACTTTAGATATTTTCCACAGTAGTCATCTTTTGGTCCACTTTCATGCAAAAGACAGGTGGTTTTACTTCTTCTAACCACTTAAGGTGATCCCATTTCAACACCAAGCAAATGCGTCGGCCAAATATTTACTCTTAATATTGCATTCTGATTCCTCGGCCAGCTCTTTCAAAACCTTTCATGGCTGAAAATATGATAAACCCAAATCATCTAGGACTTATGCCAGGAAAATTTATACGATCGATTTACCCTTCTTGTAAAATCTTGCCCGAAGAAAACCAAACAAATTTTCTTGAACGAAGACAAGTTAAAGTCAATACTTTGGCTAATGGTGATGTGAGATTTCCTGTTGTGGCAATTATAACAGAGGCTGGAGCACCGATTGCGGTGCATAAGAGTTCCAAACGCGGACCCACGACAATACTAATAATAATTAAAATTTATTATTGATCGGCTTTAAGGATATGTGATAAAAAAAAATATGATCATTATTTGTTATTATATTATTTATATAATTATTTTATATATATATATATATATATTATTTGACTACAGTGACATAACTATAAATTATTTTAAGGAGTTTTGCTTATTTGAAATTGCTAATGACTGACGGTGGCGACAATAAAATAAGGAGAGGAGAAGGAGGAGATAAGTGGGGATGGAACGGCAAAGGAGAAATTTATTTTTAGGGGGAGGGGAAACGCTTTGTAAGGTCCATAATTTGATTTTAGAAAATTTCGGCGATCGAATTTATTTTAAAAATATTTTTCTATATTTATATATATATATAATTATAAATTTTAATGATTTAATGATTATTTTATATATATTAATGTGTTTAATGAGATTATTTAATGTATGTATAAGTATTTTAAAGTGAAATGATTTAATGTTAAAGAATTTATTATATTTAACTAAGGTTATGCTATTATTAGGCCTATTGGTAAAAAAAAAATTAAATTTTTGCATGTTTTAGCGATTATATCCAATTCTTTTAATTTTAACAAATTTAGTCAATTTTGCAAAAAGTTTAGTAATTATAGTCAATTTGAGATTTTAGTCAAAATTATATGACATAATATTTGATATATCATCAATCTAAGATTGAATTTTTAAAAAAATGTGTTTAGTAAATCCTATTATATTTAAAATTCAATATTACATCCCAACTAATTTTGACTAAAATCTCAAATTGACCATAATTATCAAAACCTTTGCAAAATTGACTAAATTTTATCAAAATTAAAAGAATTAGATATATTTATTAAAACACGCAAAAATTTAAATTTTTTTACCAATAAACTTATTTATTATGAATTAAGTCTGAAGAGTTATGTTTAATGAATATTTTATATTTAAGAAATTAAATTAAAATGAGTATGTTATAATATCTAATATTTTAAGATGAGTATATACAAAGAAAATATATTTAATGATTAAGTAATTTAAAGATATGTAATTAATTATTTAAGTACGAATTTTATTGAGATTTAAGAAAATTACAAAAATTATTTTAACCTAATATAAATATATGATTTTAATGTTAATTATGAATTAATCATGTTAAGTAAATATTTAAGGAGTTTATAAAATTAATTTAATTAATATGAGTATATTTTAAATGATTTTAATGCTAATTATATTATGTGAATAAATTATGTTAAATAAATATTTAAGAAAATTACTTAACTTGTGTTGAATGTATTAAGTTATTTGAGTTATTGACTTAATTAAACATATAATGTGAATTGATTTAATTTAAAGTATTTAACTAAGAGAAATAAAGTTATTTATGCAAAAAAAAATTTATTAATTTTGAGAGATTAAATTATTTATAAGATTTATTTTATGTTATGAGAATTAATGATGATTTATATTTGATTTAAGGAAAATTTAATGTTAATTATTTTAAGTGAGATATTATATTTTAAATTTAAAAGAATTAATTTAATTTAAATTAATTTATGTATTTTATGAAAGTTAATTCAATCATGGATAGAAAATTTTAATTTTATATGATATAAATTTAAATTATTTTATTGTCAATATCATTATTGATATTATTATTGTTTTGAAAAAAAAAGAAGTAAAATAAAATGAAAAATAAATGAAATGGAAAAAATAAAAAAAAACCAAGAGCCACGTGAGAGGGAGGGAGGGTGGGGGGGAAAGGGCAAACTGCATAACAGTAGGCTCCTCTTGTTTTTTCTTTTTTCCAGTATGATCAAAACGTCACTATTTTAGTTTGATTATATTAAAAAAAAAAAAAAACAAAGATTAGGAGTGGGGCTTCGTCCACCATGTGTCGCCCTCATTTATCTGAATATCCATGATAGTAGAGGTTGAAGGATTCTACTGCTCTTTTATCATTTTCTTTTTGGCTGATTAAAAAACCTTCAATACATGCTAACACCTTTTGATTTTGCCACTGTTTAGCTATAATACAAACTTTGTCGTGTGTAGTTCTATGCGATAATAAATCGTATGGTCATGTCTATAATACAAGTGGCTATATATATATATATATATATATAAATTTTTTTTTCCTCTACGCACATTAAATTTTATGTCTCAGTCATTGATTTTTTTTTTTGTAGCTATATTTTTTTATTTTTAAATATTTAATTGCAATTTTGATGATTAGTGTCAGAAATTAGCGAAAATATTTTAATTAATGTGGATAAATTAATTTATGAACTAACATAGATTAAAGAAACACAACAATTTACATAATTTACTTTTACAAGGTTATATTCATGAGGTTCAAGATAACCAATAATTTATTCTAATAAAGATTAAGATATAATAAATAATTTATCAACTAATATCCAATTCAAATAAGAATACAAAATTATACACTAAAATATTTCTCAACTAAATGAATATTGTGCAATAATACAATATAATACTTACAATCAACAATCCAAAATATATAAATCTCTATAACTTAAACTCCCTTTACAATAAATAAAATTTCAAATAAAAAATTTCTATAAATTAAAAATCTCAAATCAAATAAGAATTTGAAATAAGTTTTAATATAATTGGTCACAATAATTGCATATTGGGTTGTAGCAAACTGGAACGCGGTAAAACAAAACGTACTAAGTGCGAATGATCCATTTGCATGTCCAAGTAAAGTCAGTGTAACGGCCCTTGGGCTCTCCTTTCAAAGGGAATCCCACCCACAAGTGACACGTGTTCAGGGCCGATCCACGTGGCACCTCATGAAGACTTTAATCTTTTGTCGGGACCTGCTTCGTCTGAGGGACGGTCGGGCGGCAGCGGAATTGTAGAGCGATACCGTTGAGCTTTTGGCAGCCGGGAACTCAACTTGCTCGTCAACGTCTACGGTGGTCGATGTAAGACGTCGCTTTCGCCCTTGTCATTGCTCCAGTCACGCACTATTGTCCTTATACTGACGTTTTGATTTTTTCCCTACAACAATAAATACAAGGAAAAAAGGAAAAGGAAGAATTAAATAACGATGAGTTATATATATATATATATAATTTTTATTTTTATTTTAAAAAACATCTTTTATACAATAAAAAAATATATTAAAAATTTTAAATATAAAAAGTAAAGAAATTTATATAATTTTAATAAACTTTTAATGTTTTTAATCTTCAATTTTATTTTATTCAATAAAATTAAATGATTACTATGGGATGAAAAAGATAATTTTTTCAATAAATAAAGTAAAAATAATATATATCAATTAATATCTTATATATGAAATTAAAATATTTTAATGATAATTAGAGTGAAAAATGAAATTTAACTTTCTATATTTAGGAAGTCAAACCAGCTATTTACTTTTAAAAAAAAGTGTATTGAAATTCATTATTTTGAATTGACTCGTTAAAATAAAGAATTTGCTCAAATAAATATTTTATTGAAGATACTCTTATATTTTAAAGTTAATTTGTACAACATTTATTTTTTAAATATAATAAAGCACCATAATGATATCTATAAAATCATTTAAAATTTTTAAATTAAGTTATACATAAATTGATCTAGCGATTATTTAGTAATCAGGCCATAAAAAAGAAAATTATAAAGAACACATAAATAAATAATAGATACTATTATCTGATACGTATATCAAAATATTAATTTAATATATCAAAATAATAAATTTAAGTCTATTTAGATGAATCTAAAAGATATTAAATAAAAATTTATAATAATTTTACTGTGAAAATTATAATGTCGTTTATATTTTTACATTATAATATTGCAATTAATAATTAAATATTATATTATATGAAAATTATTATTATTTATAATTAAATTAAAAAATTAAATAATATTAAATTAAATAAAAATTATTATAGACTGTTAAATTAAATTATATTATTTAACATTATTATAAAATTTAAAATTTATTATTGTAAAAATTATTATTTTATATATAATAAATATAATAAAAAAATAACAATTTAAAAGGAGCAAAGTATGTCGGTCTGTCCAGGTACAAACACAACCAAGCGGTGCGTGTGAGGAGACGAAAAATTTAATGTGCACGATGAGACCAATAACTCGAAGACAAATTGATAGAGATTTGAGATGGTGACGGGGTTTCATAATTAATCCTTGGTTTGGAACGTCACCAAATGGGCGGAAATAGAGAAGAAGAAGGCGCGCGTGGCTCGGCCAGCTAATTACTGGCCCTGGGCGATCTTATCTACATTGCAAACAAGACAATATAGTAATGCTTGCTTTTCATGTAGGGCTCGTAGGCGGGCAACGCTTAGTTGATTATATGAGACACAGAAACACGAGTTGTAACTGAACCTTTAGAAATACTAATTTGAAGAAAAAACAAAAAAAGGGACTTAGGGTATCTTGCATTGGGAAATTTAGGTTTTGTTTCAAAGGGTCAAAATTTTTAAGTCATGTTTTATGTTAATCAGAATATTTAAATTCGTTGTATAGAACATAATATGTGATCCTTTAGTTTCTGTCAATTTATAGTTTTGTGATATAAATTATTTTGTTAATTATAATTAAGTTAATTTCTTTGTCTATGATTCTTGATCTTTCTTTGTCTATGATTCTTGATCTTAAAATTGGATATAGTATCCTATAAAAAAAAGAATGTGCTAAAATTGACTGAAATATTCAAAATCACTTCAATGTTTATGTTAGTAAATATATATATATATATATATATATATATGGGAGTAAAAACTGAAAGTAAGTAACATAATGCTTAGATTGTATTTATTATTTAGATATTTTTTTTATACTTAAGAAATAATAGCTTTGTCATTGAGATTTTAAGAATTTAATTGCTAGTAATTACATTATCTTGAAGATACGTGAATTAAATGTATTCATGATCTTTGAATATTATGGAGTGTAAATCTATAAATATCTATTATTTTAACGATGGTGTTAACAAACTTGACTAAAAAATGTGTGATCAAACAACATAGTTATTTGATCACTATAATGACATTTGTCTAAAAAACTATCCATTCATAGACATCCAACTAATTTAAAACCATCATTTATTAACATAAGTTTTATGTGTGATAAGGAAAATAGTGTTAGAGATAATATATTTTTTTTATGTGTTTATGTATATATTTATATAAAATGTTAATTACTGCAATTTTAACATTTAGATTAAAAATCTAACATTTTTATGAAAATGTAACCATTCCAAACCCTCATATATATATATAAACTTGTCATAAATTGCATGAATTTTTTAAATAAAATTTTGAAGTACAAAAATTATTATTTGTAAAACTAATTATTTAACAAATAATTAATTAAAATTTTTAATTTTCATATAACTTTATTTGATTGAAAATAAAAATTAAGAGAATATAAAATACATAATAAAAAAATAATATGAAGATGTTATTTATTTAAAAAATATCACTGTTAATTTTATTATCATATATGAAGATGTTATTTATTTAAAAAATTGTCACTGTTAATTTTTTTATCATTTATAAATTTATTTAAATGATATATAAATTACAGTAGCATAACCAAACTATGGACTAATTTATTTACCCATCGCTTAACAAAAGATTATATTGTATATACACCAGCAACACACGAGCTATACACTTGAATCTTGATTGATGAAACAATAATTAATAAATGGCTGAAGACAGTAGTGAAAGCGAAGATAGTGATTGATAAAAATTAAGAAATATGTTATGTATAAAGTTTTGAGTCATATATATATATATATATAAAATTACAATCAAAATTCGATTTATTACATAACCAAATACAATCTCCTCATGTGCCCCCAAAAGATGTATATATATTTATATATAGATAATAATCTTCTCACAACGTTAATATCTACATTGCTAGAGGGAGGGCTTATCTACGTGAATAGTACAAAAAGAACATAAGAGAAAGTACGGACGAGTAGGGGAAGGGAAGTAGGGAATCAGGGTGCGGACAAAGAGAAAGAAAAATGGGGAAAAGAAAGGAAGATGATGAAGAAGGAAGAAAGCAGGCAAATACAAACCACATAGGAAACACCGATGACCAATGTTAGCAAATATCGCCAACCCAACTACAAAGACACTCACCCCCGAACATTACACATATCATGATGAAATAGTAGTACTAGTACCGGTATACCACACTACTGCAGAAACACAAGAACACTCATTACCACCCCGCCCCCACACACGGACACCCACAGAGCACGCTCTACAGGTGTCTAAACACCACCCCTTTAACCTACTTTCTTAGTTATCGTACGTACTACTGCTACCTCATCCTATCCCTTCAATAATATGCCTGCTAGTTAGCTGCAACAGCAGCAGGTGCACAAGAACTAGCACGGCCCTTCCCCCGTTTCACTTAAAGAAAAAACAGACGATGGTGATAATAAATAAACGTTACGAATAACTACTTCATGTTATCATTATTTAATTTGAGTTGATAAGAGTTTGTTATAAACAGGAGGGGAATTAGCGTGGCGGAGGAAGTGGGGGTGAAAATTTAGGTGTCGAGCGCCACATTGCACGTTCTTTAGGTGGACTCAACAGACGCCTGGTTCTCAAGAACTATCTGTCTGCCATTCCCTACTTTTCTTCTTTTTGTCTTCTTCCTTCTGCTTTTTGTTTCGACAATCCTATCTCCGTCAAATCTATACGAATAACGAAGAAAGAGACGCAGAAATGGGTAAGGGTAAAGTTGGTCGTGAAGTAGAGGGATTGACCATAAAATGTATGAACAATGATTTGCCCGCTGATATCCATGGTGACGTCTCGCTCTCCTCCCTTTCTGTTTCACCCTTGTCTCTTTCCTTGGTCTGTGTGATTTGTTCTTCTGCTCATGGAGTCATTGTGGGATGGTCACTAAACCTTATTTTATTTTATCTTTGGGTTTCTTCTTTTGAAATACACTGTTTCAGGAAAAATATTTTATTCATTAATTTATCTTCTTACTTTTTTTTTTGGAGGGGATTACATATTTTATTTCTTAATCTTTAGTGTATTCATAAATTTAAGTGGGTGTGGATGTGGATTTGATTATGTCTCTATCATTTGCTACTTGATTCCCATTTCATGTTGTGTATTTTCTTCAAAAATTTGCCTCAACAATTTTTGCTGTCACACCCAAATGAGGATTTTCCATCTATGTGCATTCATGCTGTTTTTCTTAGCGTGGAGCTACAGTGGAAGATAAAAGAATCCCTAAAAGCCTTATATCCATTCGTATGTGATTGTTATTGATCTTTACCTTTTGGTGTTTCAGGTGATAATGATGATCTTTACACTGAACTGTGGCATTCATGTGCTGGTCCCCTTGTTTATGTTCCCCGTGCTGGGGAGAAGGTTGTCTACTTCCCTCAAGGTCACATGGAACAGGTTCTCTTCTCTACTGTATTCTGCTCTGTTACATTCCCTTTTCTTCTGCTTTTGTCTTTGAAATGCAAGATTTTGAGATGCTACTTTTATATAATTAATGAAAGGTAGATCAATAACTCATATTCGTCTCCATTATGTGAATGTTGAAGAAATTTTGTGTTGCTTTGCTTAAGATGTCAGAGTAGGTAGGATGATTTCAATTCTAGTACATTTTGAGTCTTCTGATACCAGCATTTGGAAATCCTTGCAACTGAATAATTTAATGCTGCTTGGTTCGATTCTCGTGTTTGAAACCCTTTATTAGTGAAGTCCAATTATATAATTGTGTTTAAGAAGGAGGTGTTCATTTGAATTGTGAGTCCAAGCCAATGGGATTTCATGTCAAATGAAAAGCACACCTCAAATTACTTTTGTCCTAAAAAAAAAAAAAGAGACAATAGAAACTACACACACTAAATCCAGTATTAATTAATTCGGGAAAACCAAATTCAATAGTGTTCTTTTAGTTAATCTCGTACAAATTCCAAATTCTATCAAGATCATTTATTTTTTTAACTGTTTTTGCTCTTATAGCATACATTAAATATTAGTGTGATCTGACATTAACTTGGTGGACTATATATCAATTTGCTTGATCTTGGTATCTTAGCATATATGCATTTGATCTTATCTGCTAGGTTGAGGCATGCACGAATGAAGATGGCATAATGAAAATGCCTATCTACAATCTACCTTCCAAGATCCTTTGCGAAGTTGTCTACGTGCAACTAATGGTATGCTATGTTTTATTCACTTTTAATAATGGGTTTGAATCGAGATACAGATGGATTCTTGGATTCTGACTTCTAGCTCTAGGTATTAAGTTATCTAGTTTTTTTTTCCAATAATACTTTTGATGTGATTTTGTAGGCTGAAGCTGGAACAGATGAGGTATTTGCCCAGATAACTTTGCTTCCACAGGCAAAGGTTAGCTACTGAGATACTGATTGAATCTGCTACATTTTCTGTGTATACATATTTTTTGTTGCAATCGGGGGTTTAACCTTTCATATTGGTATCTTAGTTCAATGTGTGTGGCAATTGGTATGTCTTTTTTTTTTTTTCTCTCTTTTAGTGGCAATTCATATTTAATCCATTTGTTCTTTGCAGCAAGATTGGTTCAGCTCAGAGGAAGATGGACATTCTCTGAATTTTTGTCGAAAAACTTATGCACAATCCTTCAGCAAGAAACTAACATCATCTGACACAAGCTCACATGGTGGATTCTCTGTGCTAAAGCGACATGCAGAGGAGTGCCTTCCTCCCATGGTTGGTTATCTAATTCTCCAACATTACCTCATCGTTGAGTTAATTTTCTATTCTTCTTGTAACCGTTAACTATTTGAAATATGGGGGTTTTGCATATTCATTGGACTTTATATTATCTGCAGCTATAAGAACATCAAATAGCTTCTTTGTGTTATGAGAGAGAGTTTGCCATAGCTACTGTATTGAGCTATCTTTCTTGTGAAACAAATTGTGCCTTGTCATAGATCTCGATAAGATACAGTTTCATATTTTATACTTGGTGCAGGATTTGTCTCGAGGAACTCCAGAACAGAAAATTCTAGCGAAGGATTTGCATGGTTCAGAATGGTGCTTTAGGCATGTCTTTAGGGGTACTTTTTTCTTAACTCCAACATTTGTTACAGTTTAAAATAACTTGCATGTCCATAGTATGTATTTTTATGTAAATATTGAAGACCACCAAAATTATCATGTTCATTTGATGGGTTCTATTTTTAGAATTGAATGTCTTCAATATTCTTATTTTGAAAGTGAATCAGCAAATAACGAAGCAGGTGTTAGGGAAATCTACATGCAGGTAAAGGTAACAAAGAAATGTAGAAAAATCAAACGATACACCAGGAATTTACATTGTTTTGCAATGTGTCTGCATTCTTAGAGCCACCTGCATTTTTCAATGTGAAGTAGAAACATTCCAGTAGTCAATTACAAGCTCTAAGAATTTTTCTTTTTATAGGAACCACCAAAACAATAATTCCCTTGCCTATAGCTTTAAGTTTATATTACCCTCTTTGAAGTATAAGCCACTATTTCAACATCTAGATTTTTGGACCATCTTGGTGTCTAGGTGACTTTGCACCTTTCGTTTTTTTATCCCAAATGGTTTGTGGAAGAAAATAAAAAGTTTGTTAATGGATTTGGTTATGAAAGTTGGACCTGAATTTGTGAAGGGTGCAAGTAAAATTAATGAACAACAACTAATATTTAGAAAAGAATAAGAAAATAATTAATGTGGACATTTGGCTTACGTTCACAAGTGCAAGGTGTGATAGAAATTTTTGCTAAGCATGGAAAAGAGATTAAAAACCACTGAAAGTAACTAAAAGTAATCTCTAACCTGAAGCCTAATTTCACACAAATAGTCTCCCTCACACCTCAAAGGTGGCAATATTACAAGAGAACGAGACTTACCGACGTGGTCCGTCTCACAAAAGGCCATAGTTCAAAACTATACAAGTGTTGAAAAGAAGAATTGGACTATATTGCTCTTGGAGTCTTCTTGAAATGATTATAAAGACGACTGAAAACTGAGACTTGTATTTTACAAGACTTATTTTAAGTTGTGTTTGAGTTATCTAACTGAAGACGTACGCTATATATGTTTTACTTGGACTTTCTCTTTTCATAAAGTTATTTGTCTCTTTCTATAAATGCAGGCAACAATCAAATTTTACTAATGTGAACAAACCATGAAACACAGTATCACTTGGTCCTATTCCTTTTGTCTTCAAAGAGCGCAAAATAAGACATTTTTCATCTATATTTATGAGCTCCAGAATCATAATTCAAGTCACTATTGTAACAAAGTTTTTTTTCTTTGTATTCTGAATCAAATTGTAGGTCAGCCGAGGAGGCACTTGCTTACTACTGGTTGGAGCACGTTTATTACTTCAAAAAAACTTGTTGCTGGGGATGCATTTATCTTCCTTAGGTTCTCTCTCTCTCTATCGCGTCTTTTGACTTCTAATATGTTACTATCTTGAAGTTTGGCGAAGTGACCTTGGCATGAATGATGTTGTTTCATGCAGTTGCGTCTGCTAAACATTTCCTATATAGATTTGCAGCAATCCATTTTGTTGTTTGTAATATTTTCTCTCAGTTGTTAGGGGTCTCTGTTCATCAGATGCCTAAGAATTATTGTTTTTCAGAGGACAAAATGGAGAATTTCGCCTTGGTGTCCGGCGGGCAACGAAACTACAGAACAATACATCAACAACCATCATCTCTGCCCATAGCATGCAGCATGGCATACTGGCCACTGCCTGTCATGCTGTTAACACTGGAACCATGTTTACTGTCTATTACCGTCCTTGGTAAGCTTATAGTCATATGAACAGTATTTTCGCCGGAGTCTTTTTAGTTATAGTCTCTAGTTTCAAGCAGCTATATTGGGAGCCTTATATTACTAAGTTCTAAACATAGGTTCATTATTTGCTCTTTTACAGGACAAGTCCCTCTGAATTTATCGTTGCTTTTGATCAATACATGAAGTCTGCTGAAATTGACTATTCTGTTGGGACAAGGTTTAGAATGCTGTTTGAAGTTGAAGAAAGTGCAGACCAGAGGTGTAAAGCCTTGTGAAACATTTACTATTTACGCAATTGATTTAATTTTTTGAGCTTGTGCTTTTGCCAATTTGTTAATTGCATATTACTATAATCTTGTCATAAATAGCGTATAACTTGTTGGAAATTTGCAACATTGTGATGAACTTTACATGCTATATCAGTGACTGCAAGATTGGACAATATGCAGTTATGTCTTGTAAAGTTGGTTTTCTGAAAGTTGAAACATGCTGTTGCTTTTGCATCTTTTAACCAATGTGGCCATTCTATCCAAAGGATTGAGAGATTTGAAGGCATCATCATTGGCAATGAAGATGTCGATCACATTCGTTGGCCCAATTCAGAATGGAGAAATCTTAAGGTGAAAAGCTTTCTTCATGCTATCGAAGAGATTTTGTGGCTTCTTCGATAGGTTCATTTGGTTTATTACAAGCATGTTTACTTTCAGGTGAAATGGGATGCCACATCAAATGAATCTGTGCGTCCAGAAAGAGTTTCTCCTTGGAACATTGAACCCATTGAACCTATGAAGAGAAAGCAAACTTCTCTTCCACGCCCGTCAAAGAAGGCATGCTCTATCAATGCATCATTGTCTACATTTCCTAGCACCGTCAAAGATGGTTAGCACTTATTTCTCACTTTGTCTTTTTTTTTTTTTTTTTCCTTCAATCGTTCCCCTTTCAACATTATAGAAACTTAGATCCTAAAATCATGTTTTGCTTCTGCAAGTTTGAGATGATAAAAAATCTTTTTGTGCTATGGCTGATAAAAAAATCTCTACTTACCAGGTTTGTTGCATGGTCCATTTGAGTATGCAACACAAACTCACTCAGAGGTCCTTCAAGGTCAAGTAAAAAGGGACACGTGTGTTAAAGAATTGGGTGCACTTATACCACCACCAATACAACACATGATTCCACAAAATCCTGATTCAAACAACACATCATTGGGTCTAGGGAATCAGTTGTGTTTTTTGGCTCATGGCCCATTTCATCCGTGTCCCAACAGTACAGTATTATCTTCTGGTGGAAAAATTACAAGGATGGGTTTTCCTTATTGCTGTTGCCCTTCACTCCACTCTTATGGAATCCCTGGAAATGCCTTAGGAAGCAAAAAGTTGTCTGTTCTGAATGTCAACCCTTATGGGTCTCAGGACTGGAAAACTTTAGAACTGAAAGATGCAAATGAAGTTCCACATACACCACCTGATGATGGTGACAAGTGCATGATTTTTGGAGTCAATTTACTTAAAAATCCAGCGGAGCTCCCTTCACCACAAGTTGAAAGTCTTTATTCTGCCCCTCCAATGTCTCAATCCAGCGTTTCAGAACCATCCAGGAGTACTTCTGACACTAATTCAGAAAATCAGAGCGAGAACTGTAATCCTGTCGCCAATCAGTATTGCACAAAGGTACGCTACTTTTATCTAGACTGGCTAAAAGAAATATAATGCTATGGTGGAATGCATAATGAATTAAATGTATCATAATGATTATATACTAATGTTAAAATATGATATAGGAAGATTCTCAACACTATAAGTTGATGGAATTATATTTAGGGCATATCTCTCAGTAAAACCTGTTTTTATTTATGTTTCTTGTGTTTCTGTAAAGAACTTGAATGAGTAATAGGAAAAAGCTCTGGTCATTCGGAGAGAGTAAAAAAAAAAAGTGCCAGTGCTGTTGGAACTTACTTTCAGGGAAGCTGATTTTAATCAAATTATGAAGCAACTGGCTACAATAATGAGGGCTAAAATTGGGGGGTTGACTCTATAACATTGCTCATTTTTAAGTTGTATTGTCAGGCATATTTGTTTTTAAAAAATATTGTAGATTTTTTATTCCAGGGAATTTTCAAGTGCTCAAATATGGAGCTGCTGGGAGATCAGTTGAGCTCTCTAGATTTGATGGATAGAATTGATAGGCACAGTGGGTGGCTGGCGACATACACTGATGATAAAGGCGAGTAGGGAACATGATGCTAAATGGATATTATCCATGGCAGTTAAGTACCAAATCCACTTAAAATAAAAAAGTGTTGGAAGAAATGAACCATGGATTAATTTGGTGACATTATTGAGTTATACGCGCAGGTAATTTCAGTGTATGTCCGAAGGATGTTTATCTTCCCAAATAAAGATGGTTGGCAAGTTGAGACACAAGCTCAGCAGATGGACTGTCGGTATGATAGCCCCCTGCTGAGGTCCCTTTGTGTCATCTGTTTCGTTTTATTGCAATTCCATAAATAAATTCAGCTGCAAGCGTGACATTCTGGCGATGCAGCTAAATATGAGTGCAGGACTTGATCTTCAAATAATGTATTTCATTTTTTGCTTGTAATGCAGTGTGGGTTTTGTTTGCTATTGGGACATGGTGAAATTTGATTTGTTAGCATTATATACTTTGTTGGGTGATATTGGAATGTTTTAGAACTGCCTGCTGCCGAATCTCCCAATGTTTATCTTCTCCAATTTCCCCTACTCCAAACAGGTTAAGATTCAATAATTAGAACCTTTATCTACTCTTCTGTTTAAAATACTAGACGTGTGAGATATGGTGCACTCTTTTTTCATTTTTGGAGAAAGAGACGTCACAACATGATCTCATATAAACGACGTCGTCCCCGTTGTCCATTCCAGGCTTTATCCATACGCGAAAAGTCCAGAACTCCAACTGATAAAATCCTCATCCCGCCACCGTCACAGCACGAACAAAATATTGGAAACCATGAGCTTCACCTGCTTTCCAAATTCATCATTCCTCCACCGTACTAGCAGCACTTCCCCAATTGTAACTTTCACTCCAGTCCCCATAATTCGTCCACCAAAAATGACACCGATTTTCTCCTACCCTTTCCACGTCTGATTCTTCTTCGAACCCCCAAAGCGGCGAACCTGACGAAAGCCCAAATTCAAGACCTCCGCGTTCCGGATCACTGGTTGCTTCCTTTAACAGCTCTCCAGGTGAATGACAACAGCAAAAATTTAAAGAATTGTTCTGTTTATGAATGAAACAATTACTGTTGATTCTCAATGGCGGTGCGACGCAGGAATCAGAGTGGCTTAGGATGAGTCTGCACAAATGGCTGGACGACGAGTACTGCCTTGAGGAAACTAATGTACAAATCAGTAAAGTTGCTGCACAGTGGTATTATGAGTGTTTGGTAGGGAAACAGACAGACCTAGGTGAGATTTTGTTGACGATGGCTAAACGCTTGGAATCTATTTCCTATCAAGAAAGCTTTCACGGCGCTTTTTCCTCTGCTAATGCTGCCGTCAACTTGATTGCTCAACGTATTAAGCTTCAAGGTAATCATTTCTGAGTAACCCACTGTTTGTTTGTTAGTTTCTAGGCCTCTGTTTGAGCATTGCAACATGATCTTCAAATATACATAGTTTTTTAATCTGTAGTATCTAATTGTGACAAAAATGATTATTTCAATTGTCAATCTGTCCACTTCGAATTTTCGCCATTTTATTAACTTAATTGATTCATATTGTTCTAAGCATGATATTTAGGATATTAGCTTTACATCAATTCCTCGATGGATAAAGGGTGCTTTGCTTTATATAGTTTTCAAGATGTAAATTAAACCTTTCCTATAATTTTTAATTTTAAGATGATTGATTATCTCATTTAGCCTCTAAATATCATTGACCTACTGCTTTAAAGTCTGAATCTTACCTGTGTCTGTTCTTAGATATTAAATGTTAGCATAAGCAAAGGGTGCGTTTTGTGCTTAGTTCAGTAGTTTCCCCATGAGGGAGAGTGTAAAACCCATTCATTTGCTGAGTATGACCGTCATGTCAAAATGTGTTATCCAGCACCAATCCCCATTATCGTCATGAAAGGCCTGTTGTCAGACAGTTTCAATTTTTCAACTTCAAAAGCTGCCAAAGTTTCTATTTTCTAAATTCAAAAGCTGCCGAACTTGCTTTAGTTGCAATCATAACTACTAGTATGATACTCTCACGCCATTGTTCAAGGCAGTTCTTACTTATGCAACATGCCACACCAGGTTTTCTAAAAACACCAACTTGATGTTAAGTTTATAGCCAATTTTCTATGAGAGGGCTGTCCCGTTAATGAGATTTAAGAATCGTGCAGCATGGTGAATGTTGGTCATGATAAGTACCCACACTGTTTAGGAGATTATCTACTGCTAGTGAAGTTGACCCCATGCAAAGGAAAGTGATGTGTAAAGTGGCTTGGATTATGTTACCCAGTTCATAGGGATCATCCAACTGCTTCAAATGAAAATATACCAACACTCTAGGGTATTGTGATTCCAAGGGTTTTGCCTATATAATTTTTATACATTTAGTTTTAATCCTTTGATCTTGAGCGTGATATTGTTCCTCAGGAGTCAGGAAGGCTAGGGGATACCCTTATGCATCATATTCTGTGTTTACCTTCTGGCATGAAATAGTGTTGTTTAAGTTTCCATCCCTATGTGCATCTCTGTTATAAATTGGTATGCTACCACAATTTCAGTCATACTTGACTGTTTCTGTAATGCTTATTTTATTGTTTGAGTTTGCACTCCTATGGGCATGTCTATTATGGATCGGTAAGCAGATCAGAGGACTAAAGATGGTCCTATTCTAGGTGCCTATCCTGCACCATGCTTTCCCATAACCCTTTTTTTTTTAATTACGGGAAGGAGGTTTTGAACCTGGGTCTTTGCCCAAGAGAAATGTGCGCTTAACTAGCTGGGCTATGCCCACATGTACTTCCTCAACCCTTGTACCAAAAGGCAGGTCTTGTGAACATTAATTACTGTGCATAGATTGGGTAGCTATCCTATCGGAAGAACGACATACATGATTAGAGATGATTTATTCCAGTGGAAAGCTTTATCATAAGATTATGTCCTTGTATTTAAAGACACTAAGCTATGTTGCAGGTTATGCTGGTGGTGAACTTGAAGTCATCATATTGTATTAGTGTCCCAATCCATTATTTCATGATTCTGTTATTAGCCTTTCATGTATTTGTGTTACTACTTTGAAGAGGGAACATTGTTGGAAAGTTTGAACTCCCTCTTATGTACTAGTTCTCTTCTGAAACCCTAATGTTTATAAATCAGTAGTGGTATCAGATTCAGAGGGTCATGCTTTTCTGGTCTCTCTCTCTCTCTCTCTCTCTCACTCACATGCACACAGTTATCTCAATGCATGCCATCTCACATCCCACAGGTAGAAAAGTTTTTCGAATTTGAAGATCCTTTAGTGCACATGACCTTAGACACTCATGGAATCATTATTAGTTGGATGGGATGAAGTATGCCGATCTAACTGTTGAATCTGTTTTCCTCTGAAACTATAGATAGCAAGAGAAGGGGTCTTAACGTGAGGAATCATTGAGTTGAAACAAACTCTAGATATTGGTATCAAATTTGACCCTACAGACTACAGGTATTAAAACAGAAAAGCATAATATTGGATCTGCATGCTATCTCAATGTCTGTAGAAATGGGAAAGGCTTCTTGCTGGTCATTTTAGGTGATTTAATGATGACTTTTCACATTGAAAATTTGGTGCTGTGGCTGAGAGATGTAAGTTTTATGCTTATTACATATCTGAGGTCCGATGATGAGAAAAATTGGATTCGGCACCATTGATTCATGCCTATTCTACAGAAAGCCAATTGACTATTGTTAGTTAGGTTATGGATATGCTGTTAAGATTTAACAATATCTCAGTAGCATAGTACTAACTTTTAGCTGTTAATTTATAATTGCTGTATAGGATAATAAAGAAAACAATATACATACACGCATGCACACACACATTTCTCAAGAATATCAAGTGGCACCTTCTTCAGAGTGTGTTACACCTAATGTGAATATTAACATTGTTATAATCACTGAATTAGCACCCTGTTCCATGAGTACAGCACTTTGGGGATCTGAACATATGTTTAGTGGGTCTTCCACTAGTGCTAGTGCCTAATCCATGGCTCTACACGTACCAATTGGATGTGTCTTGAGGACAACCTTGTTTAAAAGTCATCTTCTATAGTTTAGTAGGATACTATTATTGTGTCAAAAAAAAAAGGTACTATTATGAGAAAAGAAAAGCTTCCTATCAGGTACGAGTTCATTACTCTCAGGGTATGTCCACAAATTACTGAATACTTTGCCTTATTAGGTTAATCACTAAATCATGTAGTGAAAAATATCATATATTTTGTGAATAGATCAGTTCTTGAAAAGTTGTTGGTGCATGGTCTCATTAATGATAATCCTAGACCGCTTGACAAGTGCCCTTTCTCTTTAACTCATATTAAGGAAAAATAAAATGTCATGCTTGTGTGCTGCAGCGATGGAAGGTTCTAGTTCTTGTTCATCTTTTGATCCTTTTTTTAGGAACTCTTTTTTATGCTTTTTAAAGATATGGATAATGGGTTTTTTTTCATTAATTATAAACATTTCACCAGTCTAATGAAAGTTACCAATAAACATCCATGACCTATTGTCTCTTTAATTTTATTTTTTTTTGGTGGGGGACAAAAAGGATCCGTGAAATAAAGGGACTATTTTGAAGTGATGTCAATATATGAAGCAAAAAATTGACAGAAAATTGGGAGTTGGGAATAATGAGCAGAATATTTGTCGAGTTATTGGAGAATGAAGAGAAAGATGTAGTTGGTCAGAGAAAAACATGTCTATTTTTTTTGGCTCATCGGTATGTCCATCTTGCATAAGGGTAGGTCTTGCTGATAGGAAAAATGATCAGAGTGCAATACTGTAATTGTCATTGTACTTGTAGCTTGTATGCTTGCAAAGAGAGAGTAAAGGCTTTTGCTCAAGCAGTTTCAGGAGAAAGTCTCAGACTGACTCCATGCAAAGAATGAAATGATTCTTGCAAATCCTCCTGCTGTTGGAAATTGGAATCGAACCTAATCCTCACCAAACTCCTGTTCCGAAGGTTCTGTTGATATCTCTGGAGAAGGGTGTAATAAGGAATTTATACTGATTTATATATCTTTGCATTTTCGTATCTCCTCAGGAGGAAGCCTCGGAAGCATATGAGCTCGTGTTCAATGTGGCTTACACCCCAGAAATACAAGGCTTCTGAAAAAAGGCTAAAGAGGTTGGCTCCGTCATGGTAAGCAATGTTGATGTTCATCAGGAAGGCCATTGGTCAATCAGACTGTTCACTGCTGGCTTAGGTTTCAATCTTCTCAACTCAAAAACTAGTTAACTTCCGTAAAAATGGAGAATTCTTTGTGTAGCTAGTACATTATGTGTTCAACTTCATTAAGAATGGAGAACTCTTTATGCAGCTAGTAGGATTATGTGTCGCTGCTACACTTTTAGAAATATCTCTTCCTACAGAAGAAATATTTGTGTTATAATATTCGTCTTGCTTCTATTGCTTACCAGCTCCAGAGGCATTCATGCGCAAGCGGGTCTTGGAGTAATTCTAATCGTGTGCCTCACCGTATTTGGTTTAATTTTCTTCTATAAATTTCTTCATGAAACTAAGCTGTGGAGATAATAAAAACTTCAAACTTCCTGCTTGCAGCCGATCCCAAGTCCAGACCGGAGGTATAATATTATATCAAATTCTGTAATATATGGAGTAAGAACTGCAGTGAAGGAAGCCGGTCATGTAATTGAAACGCCACAATAATCACTCTTAATGATGTAGCTGTTCTCTCTCGCTTCAAGTTGGTTGCTTACAAGCATATCTGCCTAAAGCTGGAATGCAACTGTCTTTTTTTTTTTTGGTCATACTATAATTGAGGGTGGGAGAGTTGAACCAAGGATTCAAAGGTCTTTCGTCCCTGTAACTTTGCTTATCCGTCAATCAGAACTGACTATCTACATCTGTGACGGGAACAAATGCAAGATAGAGAACAGCCTCTAAGTTGCATGTATAAAGCAGTGTTTGATTTAATTTTAATTTTAATTTTATTTTATTTATAAATAAAATTTTTATAGAATTCATTTATGAATGAATTTGTATATTTGATATATCATAAAATAAAATTTTGAATTGAAATATAAATTGTATATTTGATTTCAATGTAAAATTTAATAAAATATTTTATTTTTATGAATATATTTTTGTGTTATTTTTAAAAAAATTTTACAATATTTATTTACAATTAATTTCAATGATTTAATGAAATAAAATTTTAAATATTTATTTATATTACATATGAATTTATATATGAATCCTATAAAAATTATAAAATTAAACACAGCTAAAATGGAAAAAGAAAACAGAAAATAAAATTTGGGCATCGGTTCCTTACGCGTCAGCCATGCTTCTGAAATCTTCTTGAAAAAGGTTTAGCTCTACACCTGATCTGGTGCAGGGAATATAAAATTCTTGACCGATGTAAACCCCCCATCTACCGTCAAATTATGCCCACTAACATACTTGGCATCATCAGATGCAAGATACAGCGCAGCGTTCGCTATATCATTTGGCTCACAGCATTGCCCTTCTAGTGTTCCAGAATTATGTATAATTTCCACGAGCCTTTGGGCATCAACACCAGGATATATCTGACTCATATATTCCAAGACAGATGGAGTTGGAATGGCAAAAGGCGATATGCAATTAACTCTGATCCCATGCTTGCATGTCTCTGCTGCAGCAGACTTAACAATGCCTATCACAGCAGTTTTGGATACCGAGTATGTGTGCTGTGCTAGCCCACCCATCATTCCTGTGATACTGGCTGTGCAAAGAATGGACCCAGTTCTTCGCGGAATCATCACCCGTGATGCATGTTTGATCCCGGCCATTACTCCTCGGACATTGACATTCATGACTCTATCAAACACTGCAACGTCGAGGTCTACAATACTTGGAGGACTCTTGCAGGCAATACCTGCGTTGTTGTACATGATATCCAGTTGTTTGAATTTAGAGACAGTAAAGTCCACAGCATTAGATACGTCAGATTCTTTAGTTACATCACAGACAATGAAGGCAGCATTTGGTCCAAGTTCTTTTGCAGTTCCTTGGCCCAGTTGGTGTTGAATATCAGCAATAACAACTTTGGCACCGTTGTTGATGAATTTGGTTGCAGTTGCCTTCCCAACACCACTTGCTGCTCCAGTGATCAGTGCTACTTTGCCCTCTAGCTTGCTATTCCACAGCCATAACAGAATACTTAAACATCAAATATAGCCTAAATGTTGTTCTTCTGATTATGCTGGACTTTAAGCCTAGCATGCATTCAAATGTCAGCATATGAACAGTTGCAACATGTCCCTACAAAGGCCCTTGCCATTTGACCAAAAAAGGCTATGAATCTGAATATGGTATTGAGGAAATTATTTTTCAAATACATGATTTAGGGGATAATAATAGTTAGAACCCTTTTTTCCTTTAATCTTGTTCATTATCACAGATAAGACGACTTGATGATCACAAACAAGTCACCTTTGTTTTCTAAACAAATGTTATCAAACATCATAATAATACTCAGTAAAGGTCTTAGAAGCAACTGGTTGCAATATAAATATAATAGCAGGTAAATACAGAAAGGGCGATGATCTCTAGAACATATTACAATGGAATGCAAATGTACGTGGCAGAATGTATCATTTCCAAGACCCATATGCAACTGAACAATTCCCATGAGCTTGTGGTGGATAATTAATTCCCATGAGCGCTAGGGTCCTTTGACAGAGTCATAGCCCTTACAATTAACTGGTAATCTCCCTTCCCCCTACTAGTAAAAATGAATTTTTTTTAAAAAAAATTGAATATTATATGTTTTAAAAGGGTGACCGGCAAGTCCACAATTGAAAGCACTGTACTTGGATGTAATCTAATTATTTAAAGATAATATCATATAACATGAGCAGAAGTTGAAACAATAAAAAAATAAAATGACTATAAAAGAAATATTCTCACACACCTTCCAATCTGGGTGGAAAAACCCTTGTTGAAGATGTCAGCAACTGAAATTCTTGAAGTGGAAGAAGCACCTCCGCTGTTTTTAGTAATACCAACATAATTCAGTATGTATACACGTATAGTATATTATAAAAAGCCAGCAATAGCATATGAAATGCATCGTGTCTCATCTTATCACAGCCAACTAACCATTAGACTCATGGACAAAACCCCAATAGGAACCCAAAGTTCAAGATGAAGTTAAAACCGGTAGCATTAAAACATCCAATGGTTATCCTTATTGTACAAGAAGAAGCTGCAACTTACTAGCTAAGAGCCGCAGAAACAGAACAATCTTTTATTTCAACATATGGCGAGAAACGAGAGAAAAAAAAAAAAAAAAAGCAAAATTAACCAATCTTATTTAGAAAATCCAATTGAAGAAAGAAAGAAAGAAAAGCTTACCTGAATCCAAATTTGAACATATTGCCATACATGGCGGAACGTGAAACACAGAGACCGTGGTATTACTAAGGCAAGCTTTTGCTTGGTCACCTCCACAATCAAGAAAAGCCAGAGAAGGTGAGGGAGTAGGAGTTGACAGAACCACCATCACGCCCCCACATACCCTGCTATATGAAAAGACTTGTTCACTGTTTTAGGGGTAAAATGGTCATATTAATATTGCGTAAGCCAAACTATGCTTGTGTTAATTAACTAATTATTTAAGCTAACACATTATGCAAAAAATCAACTTTTTTTTCTTTGTTCGAAAGGAAGAAATTATATTAACAGTAAGGCCAAAATTTACATTTCATTAGGTTCACTAACTGGTTAGGAGGATTAGGAATCCAGGCTAAAGGGAGATTTCCTTTTGCAAGAGTTCTAGTGAGCCATATAGTAGGCTGGTTACAGGATTTTGGAACATATTTCACAAAACAGGTAGAGAAAAAAGCCTAGTCTAACTTTGGTATGGACCAAAAGACCTTCCAACTCCCAAGGAACCTGTTCATGAGTGGAATTAAGACACTTTACAATATCTTTACAGTCGGAGGACAAAATGAAATTATTAATGTTTATCTGGGCAGCAAGAAACAAAGCCAGTGAAGCAGCTTGAGCATTAGCATGTAAGAGAGAGGGTGCCATCTTGAAACAAGTGAGGCCATCAAGAATCTCTTTCTTTCTATTAGTTACTAGAACTGCAATATCTGCCCTGTTGGAGATCTCATCAAAATCTGCATGCACATGAATTGCATATGTCAAGTTAGAATTAAGGTTAGTCTCATTAGCTGTAGATAATTGACAGCCTCGAATTCTTGTTAGGGACAAAATGTATTCACATGCTAATCGCTCTCTACTTTGAGCTAGAGCTATTGGGTCTGATGTCTTGGCATTGAATATAGCATCATTTCGTGCACGCCAAATGGCCCAGAGATGGAATCCTATTCTTGTCCAAACAGGATCAGAAAGGGAAAGTTGCTAAGATTGTTTTAAATAATTCAACCACTGTGGAATAGAAGAGAAACGGTAGGCATCCTGTTTATAAATGAAGGAATTTTCAAACCAACATAAGGCTGACTAAGAACATCTTAAGAATAATTGTTCAATTGTTTCCTTCTCCTTCCAACAGAAGAAGCAAATGTTTGGGATCGACAGCCCCCTCTTTTCCAGGACAGCACCAACAGGTAAGGAATTATGTGGCATTCTCCAGAGAAATAGCTTTATTTTGGGAGGAAGATTTATGTGCCAAAAGAACTTCGAAAAGGCTTTATCGAGTGAGAGCATAAGATTAGAAGAAGAAGCTTCGGTAGTAACCTGGTATGACAGACTTTTCATTGAAGAATAAGCAGATTTTACATTAAATGTTCCCATTTTGGAGGGATACCATATCCATCTATCTGGCTGATGTGACTCGCGACACCAACATCACTATTAATGCCTCAGTTCAGTAATTTCCGATAATAAAGATAATCCTCATCTCTACCATCATTCTGTATCAATACCAATGAAAAAATATTAAACAATTTAAAATATATAAAAAAAAAAACACAATCTGTCAATAATAAAAGCATCAATAATTTAATTTATTGTAATTTATCACTTTTATAATCAATTAAATCAAATTTAATTTAATTAATATTAATATTTTTTATTTATAAATAGCACTGATACTTTATTTGGTATAAATGAATGGTATATTTTTTATATAATTTATTTTGTAAATCCACATTTTATGTGTTAGATAAAATAAAAATTAATTTAAAATTATATTTTATTAAATTCTTGAAATTTGTTATAATTAAATCAAATTCGATAAATTCTAAAGTTTTAAAATTTTTTTTATTATGATAAAAATACCCTTAATTAGAATATTTCTTTGCTTTTCTTTATATTTTATCATTATCACTCATATTTTTCTCATCACGTCACATGTGCGTGAAGAGAATATATATATATATACATCACGTCACATGTACGTGAAGAGAATATAATACAAACCGAAGTAAATTAGGAAGTGTGAAGTTGAATGCGTTTTTTATATTTTTTTAGAAAGTTGGAGATCTTTGAATCCCTCTTTCTGAGAAGAAATATTCATATAATATTATTTTTAATTAAATATTTTGATAATTCTTGGATCCATTAATTTATTACGTTAAGAAAAAATCTTGATTGCATTTAGTATATATACTTATTTTATCACCTAACCAATATTATATTAACACCTAAAAAAACCACTCACTTATATTTGTCCAAAAAAATAATTTTAATATTCAAAATATAAAAAAATTATATATATATATATATAAATCTATTTATAAATGATTTTTATACATAATATTTATAACTAGTCTATTAATTCAATGTACATATTAGTGCAAGCAAGTATTTTTCATATCTCATATATAAAATAATAAATTTTATCATTTTTAATGTAAATATATAATACACGCAGTATAAATAATTTTTGTACTAAACTGATGCATTTGGAAGAATTATAACCGGGTATTATTTTAAAAATAAAATATAAGTGAATAAGCAATGAACTATTTCTTTTTTTTTTTTTGTTTAAACCAGTAAGACTATCCTTGAAAATATAAATACTCATTCTCTAAAAATGTATGATTGAAATTTGAAATTATTCCTAACAAAGGAAATAAAAAGAGAGATTGACAATCAAATTGGCCCTTATCATATTTTTTTCTTGTACCATTTTGAATTTATTAAGATAGTAATACATTATATTCCTACAAACACCATGAGATCACAGGCTTTTGAAAATTTTGAAAAAGAAAAAAGAAAAAAAAAACATCCAATATAAATTTAATAAAATTATTAAATTAAAATTTCTTTTAATTACATTACATTTCATTTAGGGCGGAGCCACATGCATAGAAACAAGGGCTTTGGCCCCCTTCTACCTCAAATTATTTTTGTTAATTTTTAAAGCAAAATATTGACTAAGTTATATGGCTCCTCCCAACTTAATTTTTAATTACTTGCTAATTGTTTGTCAATGTATATCAAAAAGAAAAAAAAAATTAGTATAAATTCACTTATGAATAATTTTCATGACATGTAAGAAAGACATTTTAAATTTTAATAAATTAAGAATATAATGATGTATTTTGAATATTTAATAATGATTATTGATATATTGTTTGATCTAAATATAATATATTTAAATTTTATTATTATATATAATAAATATTTGATTATATAAGTTTTGAATGTTGGCCCCTTTTATGTCTAGTTTTGGTTTCGCCTCTAATTACATTTTATCAAATATTACCTTAGACAATAAGCTAAGTCTCTACTTTCTAGTGCTAGTATTGTGAGAAACCAAAATGTTTAAGGCTGCTGAAACATGAGTGTATAATCAGTACAGTGACATGACATAACATGACATACATACGTAGCCAATTAAGACATATGATATTGAGAGATCAGGGTTTTCATACTATATTTGGAGCTGTATCACTATTCCGACCAGTCAAGAATCCATGTTGATTAGAGCAACAACTATATCCAGTGATGATTAAATAAAAATTTGTTGCAAGACTTTAAATCGAGAGGGCATTTAGTCTATAGTGTCGGAATGTCCTTTTTGTTAATTTTCAGTATTCGTTGCATTTAAAAAAAAAATTCGCATGAGGGCATTTTCATCTTTTCATTTAAAAGACTTGACAGACAATTTCAAGTTTTGAGTTGAACTAATCTATTAACACAAATAGTTCACAGGAGGAAAACGAGTTATTTGGATTCTAAAGGATTATCTGATACGAGATATCCACCTTGATCACTATGGGTGAATTTCCCCAATTGACATATCTGAAGGAATCAATGTTGATTTTTAAAATTTTCTTCAGTATTAGTTGCATTTTTCTTAAAAAAAAAAATTTCACATGAGAGCATTTTCGTTTTTTCATCTAGTAGGACTTGAAAAACATTATCTCAAATATTAGATTGAATTAACCCATTGACACAAATAATTCATAAGAGAAAATCGAGTTATTCAGATCCCGGAGGATTAATAGGACGAACCAGTTTTCAAATATGAGAAATCCATCCTATTCACTTGTAGGCGAATTTGCCGAATTGACACGTCTAAAGGAATCAACGTTGGTTTTTAAAAGTTTCGCATTGTGGGGGCATTTTCATCTAAAAGGACAGCTCGAAAAAAGGGGGCATTCCGAGAATTGAACTCGGGACCTCTCGCACCCTAAGCGAGAATCATACCACTAGACTAAATGCCCATAGTTGATCTACTTTTTGACATATGAACATTCTCTGAGTTTTCCACGAATTGCATTTCCCTCCTAAACTTCTACCGAAACAGCCCCAGCTCTTACTTTCCTTTCATATAAACCTTCATTTCTCCTCTTTCTCGTGAGTTTCTGTCACTTGTCTATTCCTTTCGGTTGATAACTGGGTAATGGACTGCAAAACTTCGCAGGCAACGCTTTTATCATTCCATGGCTGATCACTGCCACAGTATTGACACCCAACCCTTTCACTTCCAGTCTCAATCACCACCTGGTATTTCTTGCAATTTTTTTTTTTCTTGATGATCATCATTAACATTGTTTAGTTACTGGGTTTGGTTAATTGGTATCATTGAATCAGATCCCATTTTGTTTCTGTGTCCTGTTTGAAGGGGAAATAAGGAACTTTTGTCCATACCTTGTTTTGTTTTTCAAGTTACGAAATTTATGTGTTTAGAAATATGGGTTTTTGATATTTGATGTCTACTTGTAGTGTTCTTCTTTGAGATTCAACAAATATTTACTTAATTAAGGAGTTAATCTAATAGTATCATGTTTGTTAAATTCCATGAATTATGATGTTTATGCTTTGTGGTTGTAAATTTAGGTGTGATTGAAGGTGATCATCATCAGTTTTTCCAAGTTACTGTGCCATTGGATGGTGCAGTTGCGCCTGATAGTTTCTTCGATGAAACCCAATTGGACACACTTGATTTTGACACCCAAGTTGTAGAAAATGCGGATCCTATTGAGGATGAGTATGAAAAGGAAGTTGCCCTTGACAGTGAAGATGAAGAGAACCCGAGTGCTGGATTTGGCACAGCTGCCAATAGATTATCTGATGTGGCAAAGAGAAAGTCTTGTCCATCTATTATTGAGCTGGAACACTTGGCAGAGGCTTCTGATGTCTCGGTTGGTCGTAAAGGTTAGTACTTTAAACGTCTATCTAACAAAGTTACAGCATTTCTTGTTATCTGTATAGCTGTTTTCTTCTGTGATCATTTCTTGGATCAACCTGGGGCGAAATGACTAATTTTTTAAAAACGGATGTGCATTAATTTAGGGACCAAATAAGCTTTCATTATTGATGGAAGCACATATTTGAGAAAAAATCTTCCTCAAATGCTGACATGTGATTGAATGTCTGCAGGGTTAAATCACAGTGGCTCTGAGGAACCTAGAGAGTCATCGCAAGCAAATGCACTCAACTTTGTTGATAACTTCCTATCAGTGAGCAATGTGGATGTTTCTCCAGAAACCAAGTCTAGAAATGCTGCTCGGAAGAAAGTGTCTCCAGTGTCAACTATAAAGGGTTGTCAAACTTTGGCTAAACGAATCGAAACTAGAACTCCTTTGGGAAAACACAGGACTTTTGAATGGGTTGATAGTGATCACTGTGGAGGGATTGATTCCTTTAGCAAGAGGATGGATACAGCTTTTGGTCTACGATCTGTACCAAGGCATCGGCAGGTTGGTAATGCTGATAGTAAAGGACGTAGCAGCACAGATAACAAGTGCAATGACAAGGCCATAAACCTCCATGAGAAAGACTCAAGTTCACGTTGTTCAAATTCAACAATCTTAGACAACAGCTTAAAGGAGACAAGCAAGATAGAACAAGCATCTCGAACTGATTTTGAAAATCATTCTGCTAAGAACCAACATGCACAGTCACATGCAGTCCAATTGGGGCAGGAGATGGATAACAGTGTCATTGACAGAACTGCCCCAGACGTTTTTGATGTTGGTTTTAGTACTCAAATCGCAGCTGAAGCTATGGAGGCCTTATCATATGGTGTCCCCACAAACAGCAGTGCAGGTGATGTTTATCAATGTCTGCAAGACTTCCATGTAGATTCATTGACAGGTACAATAAAGAAAAAAATTCATTCCAAAAAACCTTGGCTTCGGAAGGGTGATTGCTCTAATTTAGAAAACATTGCAAGAACATCAAAGCAAAGAAAGAACTCTGCTATAAAAGGAACTTCCAGTTCATCCAGGAAAGACTCTAGTTACCAAGACGTAGATAATAAAATGACAATATCAACAAAAAGGAAAAGAAGCCAATACCTTGCTGGGAGGTCAGATGGGATGACTGCTACATATCCAAATGAAAGTTCAGCCAGACAATGTCTAAAACCTGCCAAGGAAAGAAAGAAAGAGAAAGAGATGGGCAAAAACAAGAGTAAAGAGAGTGAAAATTATGGGAATTCATCAATACCATTAAAAAATATTTTACTGGGAAAACAATGTATGCAAGGGGAGCCTGTTGCTTACCAAACTGGGGTTCGGATGGCAGAAGAAACGTTGGAAGCAGCTAAAGGAGGGCCAAAAATTCTACAGCCAAGGATGAATGATATCATGAAGGGTAGTATCATCACATACAAAAGGAAGAGATGTAGTTTGGCTGCTAAGCAATCTGGAGTGTTGAATGCTGAAGGAAAACCTACCAAATTGTGTTGGAAACAACTTATAAAAGGGGAGGCTTTCACTCATCAAACTGAGCAATGTATGACAGGAGGTGAACCAGAGGAGACTGAATATGGTCCTGATAATCAAAGGAACAGGCTGAATGATATCATGAAGGACAGTATAATTACGTACAAAAGGAAGGGGACTGCTCCAAGTGGTAAGCTATCTAAAGTATTGAGCACTGAAGGAAAACATACCGAATTGTTCTGTAATAAATCAGAGACAGGAAGAAACAACAAACTGACTCAACAAAAGCAAGGTAGCTTAGAGGTATCTTCCTTAACCAGTTCTTTTATGTTCAATTTATGGAGCTGCCCCAAAGGGAAAAGAACACTTAAAAAATGTCCAAGCCAGTCAAATGAAGCTAGTACATGGTATGCTCCGATCATGGAAATTAAGGGGAAACAAGGTCATAAAAAACCATTCAGTAAAAACCTTCCCAAATCATCCCTTTTGAAAGAGCTTATTAAGTTGGGCATCCAAGAGCCAAAATCTGATGTTGCATGTAAAGATTTGAGAAAACGAAGAGATATGTCAGATGTCCAAGTTTTGTTTAGCCAGCATTTGGATGATGATGTCATCAAGAAGCAGAAAAAGGTAGTTTTTTCTTTCTCCCGTTTGTTCTGATCAGTAGCACGATCACTTACTATATTTATTGCAATAGATATTGGCACGGTTGGGCATTTCCATTTCAACTTGTTCAATGGATGCCACACATTTCATTGCGGACAAATTTGTGCGTACAAGAAATATGTTGGAGGCTATAGCTCTTGGTAAACCAGTGGTGACTCCTTTATGGCTTGAGAACTGTGGGCAAGCAAGCTGTCTAATTGATGAGAAAAATTATATCCTGAGAGATGCCAAGAAAGAAAAGGAAATTGGTTTCAGCTTGCCTGTTTCATTGGCTCATGCAAGCCAGCGTCCGCTTCTAAAGGCAAAAACAGATCTTCTTCATTTCTTTTTGTTTCTCTCTACACCCCTTTATTGTCATATTATCGTTACCTTGTTGCTTACAGATATCTGGTACCTTTGCAGGGTCTAAGAATCTTAATTACTCCAAACATAAAACCTGAAAAAGAAATGGTTACTAGTTTGGTCAAAGCAGTTCATGGCCAGGTATTGTATGAAATTTTTACACCACCAGTTTTTTGGGTGAGCTTGCATCTTTCTGTCTCGAGGAGTGTATTCTCCTTATATTTTTCCTGCATGATACTATATGCTATCTGTCCTTAACACAATCGCTTCACTGCTCAGGCAGTGGAACAAAGTCAAGTACCTTCACTGAAGATTCCAGATGACTTAATAATTCTTTCATGTGAAGAAGATCATGCAATCTGCATACCTTTCCTTGATAAAGGTGACATGATAGAATTCATTTTTCTCTTAGAAAAAAAATCCCTCTCAGGTTCGTAAAATCATATGGTCTGAGCTTTCTTGCAGGAGCCGCAGTTTACAGTTCAGAGCTTCTGTTGAATGGGATAGTCATTCAGAAATTAGAATATGAAAGGTCAGGACTACTTTAGCTACATAATCAAAATCATGCTTTGTCGTTGTTTTATTGTCTTGTTGAGAAATGGTGTTAATTTTATTCCATCATTAATTAGGGTGTAAATAGCCAGCATCCATCCTGTCATTATTCGATACTATACTAGCATTTGCAGTGTTAAACTTTGAGAAGAAAGAGAAGAAAAACAGACTTCCTAAACAAAGTGCTTTACTTTAGATATACTAACGAGATGATTCAAGATTTTACTGTAACCAAATGAAGGATCAGATACAAATGGTGCTATTGCAGCTCAGAGTTGAGTTTGTTTTTGAATTTTTCTTGATTACCCTGGGTTCTTTTTTTTTTTTTTTTTTTGTTCAATTTCTTTTTTCATTTAACCACAGTTTAATCATGGTTATGCGAGAACGATGAGGGTATCTTACTTGTCCTATAACAAATCGGTGCTTCTCTTTTGAAAGTTTTCCTCCACTATGCTGATAATTGCTTTTACTACTTGGCAGAAATCAGCTCTTCAAGAATCATAAAGACAGAATTTGCCGTCCCAACAAAACGTGAAAAACAGATGGTGAAATTGTCTCATTTTGTTGACGCATGAAATTGCGCCCTACTTTTCTTTTGCCTGAGAGTGATGCCGTATGATTACATATGAAAAAGTGGGTGGGTTGGAGGATTAGTAGTCACCGAGTTGCTGGTGACCTGGAACCCCTTTCTAGATCAGATCATGTAAAACCCCATCCTGTATTTGCGGAACCAATTGTAATATACTGGCGTCTATTATTTAATAGAGTTTACAGCTCATACAAGGATACCTTATACGCTCTGAGTCTCATTTTCCAGAATTTTCCGCAAGGCATCCAAGGATTCCCTCCTTCTGGAGAAGGAATGTCAGGTACCATAGCTATATGCTATGCAGTTCCATGTTACAACTTACATATCCAGAGTTATGGTCGTTACATAGAGATTTTCATAAATTATTCATCACTTGAAAGTCCAGAAAAGTCACAAGGCATTCTAAATTATTTACCAGCAGTTTAAAACAGAAATGTAAACTGAAAACAGTCGGTCAAAACAACAGAAACTAAGCTCTGTTTGTGCAGGATGCTAACAAATATTCTCCTTCAATTAGCCAGTACCAGATCACTGAACAATTCTATCAGAGTTCTACCAGAGAATGTGAGTAATCATATAAAAGTTTATTTCAAGGCGCAAGCCCTGTAAGCTGAGGCTAGATGTTATTTTACAATAATAATGTTTACAAAAATGACAGTTGTACACAACCATTCTGGAGTCAGCAGCACATCCAAGAATATAACTTATACGTGATGAGATCTAATGACGGAATCATAGTGTAGAGATGGTGTTTCCGGTTTCTTATTGGACGTAACAAGACCACAGACTCAGAATAACAGGCACACCCAAACATTTAGCAAATACATAAAACATGTGGAGATCTAAAATGAAGTCCAAGGCCCATCAAAATGAAGCACCTCTTTCTTAGTGCTTCTAGTACCATATATTTCACCAAGAAAACACATCTTACCTTTTACATTTAATTATACTAAAAGTTACAAACGCCATTAATCCTCAAAAGATTCCAAGTATAAGATGTATAATGTTGCTTTCAGTTCCTTTCTTCACTTGGAAACAGAAACGAAGCATACCAATTTGATCAGATTAATGATTAGACTCAGGAGCCGGGGCATTATTGAAGCCGTCAAAGCCTCCACTTGCGGGTATTGCTGGATTTGCTTGATAAGTAGCAGGTGGAACCATGGAAGGGGCACCGCTAGAAGGAGCAGGTGCTGCTGTACTGCCTGGAATGGTTGTTGGGGGCATCATCATTGGAGGCCTTGGAAGGCCACTTGCTTGACCAGGTAAGGAAGGAGCACCAGGGGGTGCCACCATAGATGGCACAACAGAACCAGGCAAATAACCTACTAACAACATGAGAGAGTTAAGTATTATGGTTTTTGAACTCAAAAAACCACACTTTCTTATTGTAACAAGATAGATAACTTTATCATCCATTGCATACAGGTCAAACAACATTTCCTAAGAATGCAATCACCAAAAAAAAAAAATGAGGTTTACTATATTATTATAGTAATACACAAAACATAAACAAGGAGTAAATAGATTGCTTAATCAACTTTGACAGCTTTTAAACCAACCAAAAGGAATTCGATATAACACATCCTTCTACTGAACTAAAAAAAAAAAAAAAAAAGGGCCATTGTTGATCATAAGAAAAGATAAAAAAAATTCACATAATCATAGCAATGGAAATCTGTCTAAAAACCACATAAAAGTTATCACCGAAGTAATGGGAAAACAGCAGCAGGAATAGTAATAATCACATTAAACAATTCAAAACTCCACCGCAGAGAAAGAGAGAGAGAGAATATAGGCAATCAGCAAAGTTATTGCATGCATGGCTACCTGGAGCACCAGGAACGGGTCTTGGCAAAACAGGAGGCCTAATCCCAGAGATGAGAGGTGTATTTACAGGGAGTTGTGCATTCCCTCCAATAGGCAATAATGGTGGTGTTAGAACAGGAGGGCGGGGTCTCTGCATTAAATGCTGATTATATGCAGCTCCAACCTGATATGCTGCAGTTTGGCCAAGATGTTCCTTGATTCTTTGGTCAATTAAACTTTGGGTTTGTTGCTCCTCAAACTGTTGATAGTAGGCTCTCACATTTGCCTAAAGTTAATGCACAGAATCCGCTTGAATGTTTTAAAACAATAACAAATAATTCATGAAAGTAATGATGATATATAATGTTGTAAGAATATAATAAAAAATAACTTGTTAATGATGATATATAATGTTGTAAGAACGTAAATCAAAAGTACCTTGTGTTTGTAACCAGCATTATGTTGCTTTCTGACAGAGGGCTGAAATATATAAAAGAAGAGAGTAAGCAACATAAAGCATTCACTTAAGATCTAAAAGTTGTTGAAACATGAAGAGAGAGAAACTGATTTAAAATAAAATTTTAAAAAAATCCACAAATAAACTCTGGACTGAAACAGGAATAAACATAGTTCCCATAATATGAAAAAAAAAGTTCTGAAAATAAATATGGCATAAATGTTGTATTTTGTTGTAGTGCCTTTGCCATCCAAAACTCACATTTACCACATTTTCCCCCTGAAGAAATACGTTCCATGATACTTTCATAATGTGTGGCTCGTAATAATCGATGCCCATTGCCTTACCTCCATATAAAAATTTCATTAATATGTCAACCAGTTTAAAGCCCCAAGTTTTTCTTTTCAAGGTAAAATATCTTCCCAGATAGCATTTAATTTTAGTAATGGCGAATCAATTTATCATTTGACAGGGATGATATGAAATGGATAAATTTAGAAATTGTGTAAGGTTTCATCTAAACGCCACTTGCACTAAATTGAGTTGCCAACTCAATTTACCAAAGGACCAACACATTACTAAAGCCAGAGTTAAGCCCTAAAATCTAAATCACTCTCTCAAAATCTTTAACATCGAAAGGTCTAGATATGCAAGTAGTGGTTTGATATCAACCGTCTCATTTTGGTCAGTCTCATCCCACACGAAAAGGGATTTCACATAAGCCTGTACCCAGCAAAAAGAAAGCAATTTGATTTCATCCCTCCATAGCAAGAATTTTAATAGATGATTCATTCTGTTGACAAGCAAAAAGTACAAAAAACAAATTTCCAAGTTGGAAATTATCAATGAATGAACAGGACAATTAGAATTTAATTAAATTAACCGATTAATCCATGAATGAGTTCAATAAGTATATTACTACAGACCTCACACAAACATCGAAAAAAATGTGATAATGATAAGAACACTGATGAATTAAACCCAATCCAACACGTTCTTGCAATTTGAGACTGCAATACTAGTAGTTTACTAAATTGTAAAGCAAAACCATGTTAAGAAAAAGAAAAAAAGAACAAACTAAATAATCATCCATGTGAAGTCCAAATAAGATCTTCCTCAGGCCACCAGTAGAGAGAGAGAGAGAGAGAGAAGGGGGGCGGGGCTGCCGTTAGCAAAATTAACAAGCAAACCATGAATTGAGAGGACACTAATAGAAGTGCCAAAGTCAGTTATTGTATTCATCGAATTGTGAGCTAGGTATGGGATCAAAATGCAAGCGAAGATGGTATGCATTATTAGAAGTTGTACCCTAATCTAACCACCAAAACAACATTAATCAAACATTAGAAAGAAATTAAACTGAACCAGAAACAAATTAAATGGACTTACGGAATCGTGGGTCAAGTAAGTGTCGCAATAATCACAGTAATAGCTGCAAAATTCGAACCACAAATACGATTAGCAAGTAAACCTCCATTATGACAAAAAAATTAGTTTGAATATGGAAGAAGAACGTACCGAGGCATGGTTGTTTACCAAATCCAACGAGAATCTGAAGGCGAATCCAAAAACCCTAGACTTATGAATTAGAGCAAAATTCTAGCAGAGAGACTGAGAAACAGGCAAGGGATTTAGGATGTTTTTTGTTAGGGGAAAAACAACTTGTGCACACTGTCGTTAACGGATGCGTATAAGCAGTCAGCAAGACTGCAATCTTCTCCCGCCTTTGGTAGCTGGTTTTCGTCGATCGATCATCAAAGCGACATGTCGGTCGTGTCATTTCAAAGCTATGCATTAGTAAAATAAGCCCAACGACACCTCCTTGGCGCTATTGGGACCAAACAGACCATATCATTATTTTGTTTTATGTAGGGTGAGCATTACATCAATTCATGTTTTATAAACATTAAATTAATCAAATTTTATAATTAAAATTAAATCTAATCAAATTATTTTAAAATAAAGCTAAATAATTTTGAATTGAATAAAGTAAAATTATATACTCAAAAACAAATAAAAAAGAATTTATTAAATTTTAATTTTAGTTTATTCTATTCAATTAAAATTACATATATTTTGGATTGATTCAATTCAAATTTCTATAAGTTTTATTTTAGTAAATTTGATTTATTCAATTTTTATATAGTAAATTAAACTAAAAAAAATCACATTCTAAAAATTAAAATCACAATAAATAAATTACAATGCAAAATTGAATTAAAACTAATTAATTAGCGTCAATTTGATCAATTTATATTCACCTCTAATTTAAGTGAACAAATATTCAAATATAACAATTTTCTTAGTTTTTGAATTATTAACTGGTTAAAACTTCTACTAGTGTGTTTAAGTAACGCCACATATTAAATAAAATATTTATGTCAGTAGATCAATTTTAATAAAGCATTGCATGATCCTAAAAAAATATTAAGAGCATCCATGATATTATTTTTATTAAATTAGTTATGAATCAGTATATTATGATAACAAAATTAGTGTTCTGATTTTAATATAAAATTTGTATTCTGATTTTAACATGAAATTCATATTAAATTAGAATTTTATTTATTAATCGATTATAACTAAATTTCTCTTGTTAGAAAAGATAATTATTTTTAACATAAAATTAATATTATATTAATTTTTTTTGAATTGATTTTTAAAGATAATATGTCAATTTTTTAAAATTAATAAAAAAATAATAACTTAACACACACACATATAATTTTAGAAATAATCTATAGTACAAACTCTTATATTAATATGCAAATTAAAAAATAAATTAAAATATGAAAAATGAAAATATATAAAAAAAATAAGAAAGAGATCAGAATGTGTGTAAGAATTCTCCACCGCCATTTTGGTCGTGTTATCATTCTTAATTTTAGTCTCAATATTATCATTTGTCTCCATTGATTACTTTAGCATATTTCAATATTGTTAAGTATAGGATAAACCACATCTTCTTATTGAAGTATTTATAAATTTGATTTTCATCCTTTGATTTTTTACTTTAACAAAGAAGTTGAGTCGTATTACATTATTCTTTCAAGCAAAAAATAGTTCAATCGCATGTTGAAATTTTTGAAGATAAATTTTCAAGAAAACAAATGTAAAATGAATTTTGAAAGATAATTTTGGTACAAATAGTGAAAATTTTAGTCATAGAAGTAGATTTAAGATGGAATGATGAAATTATTGCTTGCTAATCAAAAAGCATTGTTTCTTGAATTTGAGAAAAAATATTAAATTTTAAATTAAATAGTTTTTTAAAGTTTCACACCGTTATTTAAGAGTGTATAATATACGCTTATTCTTAGGTTAAAATTATTTGTAAATGTTGAATTTTGATAATTTAGGAATTAATTAGTTCAAAAGTTAATTTTGAACCTAATTAGACATCTCAAAATAGTAGAAGGGTTAAAATGAACGTTAATCCATTATACTTCCAGCGTAAACCAAAAGAGGCACATCTGCAATTTTCACGAAGAGCTAGTAAAGCTGTCGGTTAATATTACATACGAGAGGGTAAACGCTGTCGTATCATCTCAACGCAGCTGTCTTATCACGTATGTTTTTTTACATGTTCGTCGGTTTCCGTGAAACGTTTCAGTTTTCCGTTTCCATGCTACACTGTTCATTTCTTTCATTGGCGAGAGAGAAGTGACGATACGATAGAGCTATGCCCATGGAGAGCCATTCAGTTTCCCGCAATTCCGCAGGTGAAGTGAATGAAAAACAAGACTGGTTAACCTCACCTTCAATGATCTTCAATCATTTTGCCACCAGTGGAATCTCCGTTGCCGCCGCCACCGGGGTCACGCATCCTTTAGGTCCTTTTTTTTTTTCCCCAATCTTCATCTTTAACATTTTTTATGCCTTGTTCTTGTGTGAGATGATGTCAGATCTGGTTATGATGGTTTTGAATTGTACTGCGTGCTCTTTAAATGTTGGAAGATGATGCATAAAGGTAAATTCTTTGTTGTTGGATCAGAATTATCAGGTATTAGTGTTTGTTGGAGAGGATAGATAGGGAATTTATGGTTTCCTAGGTGATTTGGTGCTTAAATCAATCGGTGGGAATGTAGTCTTATTAAACTAATTGTGAAGAAATTCAGACTTTCTAAGGAAAATAGTGGGATCTTGCTGAAATTGGAATCGAGTTGCTGAAAAATGTTGTAATTTTGTTATGCGCTTGAAGAAGTTGTGATATAGGAAGATCAGAGCTGAATACAACTAGGAACCATAAATGGCACTTTCCATGCCTATTGCACAAAATTTCACTCAATTTTTAGTGTCCATTCTATGCAAGTGTATTGGTCTTTATACTTTGCAACACAGACTTTGATTTTGCAAGCAGCAATGTTTTCTTCCTGTAAGCATGGATGATGACTAGATTTGAAAGAGAGGAAGTGGATAGAAGGGTGCACTCTTTTAGCTTACACTTTGATTTTGGAGATGAACTGCTGACTTCTGATCATATGCAAGCTGGGAACTTTTCTTTCTGTAAGCTCGGATGATCAGTGGACTAAAAGGGTGCACTCTTTTAGATTCCTCTGCTTCTTACTAACAGCTGTGCAAACCATTAACAATTAGTAGAAGGAACGGGAAGTGAAAAGGAAAGCTCCAAATAACAAATGGTCATAGGAAATTTTTTAGGAATCTGAAGATATCTAATGCTTTTCAACTTTTGTGCAGATGTGCTAAAAGTTCGGCTGCAAATGCAACTTGTTGGCCAGAGAGGTCCTTTGACTGGACTGGTGTGAAAAGCTTTTCGTATTTCTTTGAAATGATCATTCGATTTATTAGATTGTGTTGAAGTGAAAAATCATTATATGATATACAGGGAGGCTTATTCATTCAAGTATTGAAAAATGAAGGGCCGAAGGCTTTGTATCTGGGATTGACACCTGCATTAACAAGGTCAGTTCTTTATGGAGGTCTCCGTTTAGGGCTGTACGAACCATCAAAGTATGCCTCTAATTTGGCTTTTGGATCCACCAATATATTGGTTAAGATTGCATCAGGGGCATTTGCTGGTGTGGTTGCAACAGCACTGACCAATCCAGTTGAAGTTCTAAAAGTATTTTTTTTTTTTTTTGCATCTTAGACATTCATGTAATTTTTCTTCTTAAAGTTTGATCTAATCAGCTTTCTTTTGTTTTTTATCAGGTCCGGCTGCAGATGAGCACAAACAAGAGCCAAGGAGGACCAATTACAGTAATGCGTAAAATTGTCTCTGAAGAAGGTCTAAGAGCTGTCTGGAAGGGGGTTGGCCCTGCTATGGCCCGAGCTTCTGCTTTGACTGCATCACAACTGGCAACATATGATGAAACCAAGCGGGTCAAGTTCTAAGCATGCTCTTTTTCACTTAGAATATCCCCGAAGTAATTTCCACATTTTCTAATTGGTTGATTTTATTTTATGGCAGCAAAACCGATCCTTTGGCAGCTAAACCACATTTTCTAATTGGTTGATTTTATTTTATGGCAGCAAAACCGAACCTTGGTATTTATGTTGCATTTTCTTTTATCTTATCTATTAAAGTTTTCTTTGATTTTCTGCCATTACAGGTTCTGATTACTTGGACACCTCTGGAAGAAGGATTTAATCTACACCTAGCGTATGCAGTGCTCCTTACAGTGTTTTCATGTATTATTATGAATACGCTGATCATTGTAATGAAAGAAACATAGAAATTTATTGATATGAATTTGATCAAATAGATCACCATTTCCTTACACAAAAGAGTTATAGAAAAGAAAATCTAAAACAATTTTGCCAATTTCTTTCCTGGACATATTAGTTGAAACAATTTAGAATTTTATCAAGGCGTGAAATATGTACACCCATAAACTGGTAATGCCTTGTCTACTGACTTGTAGATTGAACGTTGTTTTGACAAATATAAATTACCAGCAAACCTAGCATGCTATTTCAGGCAAACGTTAATGAAAATGTATATTTCGTCTTATGCAGCTCTAGCACAGTAGCAGGCACAGTGAGTACTCTTATTACTGCACCCATGGATATGATTAAAACCCGGCTCATGCTGCAACGAGAATCTAAAAGAGTTGGAGGCTATAAAAATGGATTTCATTGTGCATATCAGGTCTTCCTCCCTGCCTTCCTCCCTCCCTCCCTCCCTCCCTCCCTCCCTCTCTTTCTCATTTCCTCTTCTTTTACCATTTCACTTTAACTCATGATCATTGGTTTTGGCATTTTGTTTTACACGTCCTGCCATCTCAATGATGTCCAGATTAGTTATACTTGCATTGAATGGGAGGCATAAACTTTTTTTAATTGCAGTAAATGTAACACTGCCTTTTTTTTTTTTTTTTTTGGGTGGGGATTGGACAAGATGATTTTATGTTTGGTAGGACTCATGATGAATTGAGAATTTGTAATGACTGCTTTTATCTCCAAATAAACGTATTTGGATAATTGTATATCTGGTGGGAATTGGAATCTCTTTTTTTGGCTATGTTTGGATTAGGTGTTTAGAAGATAATGAAATAGAAGAGGCTGGTTTAAAAATAATTTTTATGTTTGGATGGGAAGTGTTGGAGTGAAATGGATTAGTTTCTAAGGGTTTGTTAAATCCATCCCAACCCCTATATTGAAACACCCTAGTGTTTCCATTGGTTTCAAATTAAAAAACAAGTAGATAGTCTATTTTGCCCTCGGTTTTAAATTATTTTTTGATGGAAAGTAATTAATACTATATTATTTAATTAAATTATAAATAAATAATTAAAATATAGAAAAAATAAAATATCTAAAAGGATTAAAATAATTATTTATTTAAATTAAATTAAAAATAATTTAAATTAGATAATTTTTAAAAATTATTTATTTTAATATATTAATATATATAATTATATTAATAATTATTTATTTTAGAAATTTTATTAATAATTAATTAAATTATATATTATTTTATATATTAATAAATATAATTATCAATATATAATTATATATTAATATATATTAAATTATATATAATTTAATTATAAATTTTATATATAATAAATTATATATAAATATATTAAATTATATATAAATATATTAAATTATATATAATTTAATTATAAATTATATATTAATCATATATAATATATATAATTAAAAAATATATATATATGTATATAAATTAAATAAAAATTTTAAATAAATTATATAATTTTATAATAATATTAATATATATATATATATAATATTATAATAATATTATTATAATAGTATTAAAATATAAATAAAATTATATAATATATAATCATAATTATTTTGTTGAATTAGTATATACGATGATATTTTTGTCAATTTTTAAGTTAACCTTCCATTGAATTCAATTGGAAACAAACATAATTAATTTCAAATCATTTTTTTTCATTCCTACCATTCCAAACACAAAAAAAATTTAACACTTTTTTTTCCAAACTAAATCCATTCATTCTATTGCATTAATAATGCTTCAAACTCTTTTCAAGCTTCAATCCAAATAGGGCCTAAATAACAAAAATGTCATTGAACAACACCAAATAACAAAAATGTCATTGAACAACACCTCGCAAAACTAGGTTTGGGAGCAAAATCGGCAGAAGTACTGTAGCAATTGTGGTTCTTCTTTATTGCACATATATAAATTCTTCTTGATAAAAAAAAAAGAAATATAAATACCAAATTACAGTTCTATATGTGCCAACCTTTGACATAATACTAAAATTCAAATAGCAAAAGTCTAATGTGTAAAATAAAATATTAACTAATTATACCAAAAAGAGATTATAATGTTATTACTATCTATTAGAGCGAACTCTCCAATTGTTGAATATGTAACACCACGATCATTATTTGAACAAAATTTGGCCATATATGTCATATTTGCTAAAGAAATGAAATCAATGTGTTTCATATATGTTTACTCTTGCTTAAATGCATTTTGTTGTGTTAGACTAGTAGGTACTTAACTTAACATAGTTTGGAAAACAAAGATACATCACAAAAGCTTGAGAAAAGTAGTCAGGAGCTTTACACAACCATGTTTTATGAAAACATGACCATGTGTTGTAAAGTTAAAACACAATTATGTTTTAGCAAGTGATATATCCATGTGGAAAGGGCCATTTTTGCATGTACAATTATGGTAGAGTTCTTAATAATGTAGTGTTTTTCAACATGTCGATTTAAGGCCTTATATAAAAGGCTATCTTAAGATTTTCTTATCTAAACTGCCCTTATTTGGTTATAAACCCTTTTATTTACCTTTCTTGATCCTCCCACACACTATATACTTGAGTAAATCCTAATCACATCCAAATCAATAAGAGATTAATTTGATTTATCAAGTTTTCTTTAAGATTCAAACATTTTTCTCAATAATTGAAGTTGAATTCTTTAAGCTCTAAGATGCCTATAGTTGTTTCTTCAACTAAGCAAGTAGTGTTATAACCTTATTTTTCTAGCATGCTAGAGGTAGATCTATACTAAGAATATCTCTTATGTAACTTAGATATTGTTGGATTAGAGTTTAAAAATCTAGAATAGGTAATTAGGGATTTGAGCTAAGGTATGGTTAATCTTTATAATTACTACTTCTTTTAGATTTTATTGACATTTTAAATTTAATTAAATGTTGACTCTTAATTGATTGTGAATGATAAAGATGATATGTATTTCTAGACTAACAAAAACAATAAGGAAGCTAATAGTGCTATAATAGAGGTTAAATTACTCCTTTTCTTTGATAACAAGTTATAAGTAAATACTAGTTTTTAGTCCTTGTGCACTAAGAAGATGAATGAATTGGTGAGAAATTTAAATTTTAGTGAGAACACAAATAACTGAATTATAAAACAAAAGGAAAGTAAATAATCAACACACAAGATTTATAGTGGTTTGGGTATTAATCAATCTTATAGTCACTCCTCAATTTACCAATTGGGTATTTCATTAGCTCACTTTCAAGCTCACACACAAATTAGTATTTTGGCTTACACCCAACACTAATTAATGTTTATGGCTAACACAAAACCTTACAAGAGTTTTATACGTTCTAGGCTTATTCTAAAACCCAAAATCCAAGGGTTTAAAGCTCACACTTAACCACTTATAAGTAATGAATTCTCTTAGTAAACCAACTACATAAGTAATTAAGAGAGAGAGAGACTTGAGAAATCAAATTGCAAGAGTTTGGGTATAATAACTAAAAGTTTTCTTGCATTCAAGGTCATTTGGTGGAATATTTATATACTTGAACCACCAAAGAGTCGTTAGTAAGGAAATCATGTCCATATCTCTAAGATTTAGTAGGTAATTCTACATTTCATGCTTGTTAGAGCATTTTTATGGTCGAGATCCTAGAATTTTAGTCATGATTCGCTTGTAATACTCAAAATTTCACAGTTGAGAACTTTAATTATGTCTAATAGCTGGTGACACATGACATTTGAACATTAGTTCCTCAGAATTAGCCGCTACAATGCTTCATTTTTTATAGAAGTCTTACTCGTGATTGTTAGAGTCATGATTGCAATCTTAGATCTTGCTGGAATAGTGCACTATGATTTTCATTGCAAATGGGATTGGACCTTTTGCTTCATCCTCAAAGCTTATTTGTGGTGATGCTCCAAGTGTTGTAGTCGCAATCTTCAAATTACCTAATGTCTCCTTGGACATGTGGTATACTTCAACTGGTTTCTTGGATAATCATTAGAGTGCTTTTTGAAGTTGTTTGAAGGTCACGATCATGAGCCAAACATGATTTAGACTACAAACTCTATTGGAACTTTGGTTCCATTTTTAAGCTAAATTATGGGCATGACTTAGTAGATAGTGGTTGCAAATTTGTTTTTGGTTGCAATGTAACTATCTTGGGCATGATTTACAGGCTAGTTTTTAGACTTAAAGTATTTTCACTTCCTTTCAACTTTTCAACTCATTCCTATCTTATTTTCTGCAAGAACAACATTTAATAGAAATATTAATATCTTTCAATCTATGTTTTCAAGATAAAAAAAACATAGTTTGACCAATGTTTGATAATTTTAATCCAATAATCTCTTATTTTTTTTATTTGACAACTTATATTGAATTTTGCAAAGTATAAAGCTTCTAATATACATGCATAGAAGTTAGAAGTTATAGTTCTTAAGGATTACAAATAAATCAAAACACTTAGACAATGAATTTTAGAGAGTTAAAACCTACTTCCCTTAATCAATGCTCCCCCTTAGTTATACCAAACATGCAATAGTTTACTAGTCACTTTGCACACAAATTATACACATATGCACTCTTCCTCTTTAGTAAGATAAAAAAGGTAGGTATAGGAAAAAATGATGTGATAGAAAAATTGTATACTTAATCAATTATTGAATCAATCAATGCAATCGTTTATTCAAAAAATAGAGATAGTAAGAAAAATTTTCATTAAAATAAGTCAATTCAAACATTATAATCAATTCCATACAAAATTTTAAACATTTACAAGAATGTTTGATCATAAAGCTTGGGACTACCGATTGAAAAGCATCAAAATATTTCATCATAAAGCTTAGGCCTATCAACTGAAAACCATAAAAACATAAAAGAAACATAAGTGAGGATTGATCATTATCTTCGGGTTCTTCCTTTTATGATTCTTCTTCTTCTTTTTCACTTTCAAACTCCTCAAAATTCGGTAGGTAGCAGGGCTCAATGCCAAGTTCTATTGAATCTCAACTGTATCTCCATGGAGATTATTAAAGAAGTTGAACTTTTTAAGGATTTTTTTCCAACTTCTTATCAATAGGGACATAAAGAGAGTGAAAGGAGGACGACAAGGTTAAATGGGAACTTTGCCTCAAGCTCTTACTCTTATGGTTCTACTTCTCCTTTTTGGAGGACTAATCTTCTTCATTTTTATTACTGAAATGCTTATTGTAACCTTGCCCTTTGAGCCCCTAAGAGATACTTATATGTGATGCACTTTATGGCTTTAACGCTGAGAAAGTAATTGATATCTAAAAGATTTTCATTTGTAGAGTAAGAAATTTTAAGGAATTATTCATTTCGAGGAGTAAAACACCTACATGCCTATAGATGGCAATTATGTAGGAGGAAGGGAGGATTTGACCATGTTTAGAGTTGCCCAAATAGGCAAGTTGGTCAATGAAAAAATAACTAGTTCGAATATCTTAGCCTTCAACTAAGTAATAGAGAAAACAAAAGTCTTTTTGGGAAACTTTCTCACTCCCATCACTGTGAAAATTTATAGAGACAGTGACAATGCTATATAGGAACCAACAAAGAAGAGAATTAATGTTTTGTCTAAGGAAGTTTTGGAGTCACAGCAGAATTTAATGGAAATACTGCACCAAAAAGTGTTGAAATCAATATTGAGTGAATTGAGATTAAATGCTTCTTTGGTTTGGAAATTAAAGATGGAAGAGATAGAGGCAAATGAAATAGAGAATGGTTTGCCAAAGCATCAAAAGGAAAGCCCATGCATACATAGTTCATAGTTGGCATCCTTGTTGATCACCATGGTGGCTAAGAACTCTTTTGTAACTTCATCATAGCCTAGTTCATCCCTAAAAATGAATTCCTCCCATCCTAACTTAGAGAGATAAACATAAAATTTGGTCTCAATGGAAAGAGTCTTAAGGGCAAATGAGATAGGATCTTTTGGGCAAAATCAGTTTGTCTTTGATGACTTTATACTTATTTTTCTCTTCTTAGGTCATTCCTTTTATTAAATGAAAAGGAGGTCTAGAAGCGAGTGAAGAATTATTAGTATCCTTAGGAGGTTTTTGTTTGGGTGCCATGAGGAAGAAGAAGGTGCATGAGAGAAAAAGTAGAAGAAGAAAGTTTTGAGAGAGTGAGAGAGTTTAAGAAAGATATGAGAAAATGAAAAAAGGAAAGTGAGTGAAGGACATAAAATGAGTCTAAATAGGTAGGGGAAGGAAGGAAAATGGCTAAAAATGCATTAAATGCAAGAAAAGAGCCATTAAGAGAGAATAAGTTAATAACTAATAGATCATGTGATTCACAACTGCAAAAGTATAGTCGCGACCATAAATTTTGAAAAATGAGCAACAACTAGTTTGACCTTGAAAAGACACATTAAAATGGCTGAATTTTAAAAATTTTAGAAAAATCACAAAGATGAAAGAAAGGTCATGAACATGAAAATTATAAAGCTTAGAAAATCAAAATGTTTTGTAAATCTCGATCGTGATTAGAGATCTTAGTCGCAAGTTACAAACCAGTTTTAAAAAAAAGTTTAAAGATAGAATTTCTTAAATGGCCTTTACATATGATGATTAAATCGATGTTTTAATGATTGATTCAAGCATATGAATATGGAAAAACTCAAATGTAAGTTGAATTAGTTCATCTTTTCACAAATAACCAAACCAAAACAACATAAATACAACATGTACACATTAAGCATACCAACGATTAATCAAATAATATATATATATATATATATATATA
>CATIWR010123686.1:0-38814 GCA_949677035.1 Omphalea diandra | reverse complement strand
TTCATCTATATCATCCACCTCATAATCAGAATTGGAGTGGGAATATGTACTTACCTCTTGTGAAGAGTCCCCTAGTGCCATGAAGCATATGTTGACCTCCTCTTCTTCCTCATCTTCATTTGAGTCATCATCTCAAGTGACAAAGAAGCTTTTCTTCTTTTCTTTGTCCCATTTCTTCTTCTTATTCTTTAACTTTGGACATTCATGCTTCATATGCCCTTGTTTGCCACATTCATAGCATGTGACATCATTTGTTCTTTCTTTTGGACTTTGGGTAGATTTATTGAAGACTCTTTTTTCTGTTCTTCTCCTTATCAACTCCTTGGTTCTCCTTGAGAGCATGGCTAGCTCTTCTCCTTCTTTGTCACTATCCTTTTCATTTGAGGAGATTTCCACTTCTTTCTCTCTTGTTGAAGCTTTGATACCTATGGTTCTCTTTTCTGGTTTTTAACTTTAGCCCCTTAGCTTATTCATTTGCTCATCTTTTTGAATAGCCAGCTCATGAGTCAAGAGCTTGCCAATGAGCACATCGGTTGGGACTTTTCCAATCTCCGAATTGGATTCTTGAATACTGCATACCCTAACCCTAAATTTGTTAAGTGGAAGAGTTTTAAGGATTTTGGTGTTTACCTCATAATTTGTGCGTGCTCTTCCAAACTTCTTCATGTTGGTTACAATGGACAATAGTCGGTTGGTCATTTCCATAATGTTCTCATTGTCCTTCATCATGAAGAGTTCCTATTTGGTGACATACATCTCCAAACAGCTTGACTTCACTAGAGTTGTGTCTTCATAATAATTGTCTAGAGTCTTCCATATGGCATGTGCGGTTTGACATTGTTGCACTCTCCCAATCTCTTTTTTATAAAGTGAGATTAGGAGAATTGTCATTGCCCTCTTGTTCTTACCATTTGACTTCTGGTGAGCTTCAACCCATTCATCCCTTGGGATTAATTCTTCATTACCATCCACAACTCTGGTAGGAGGCTTCTATTCCTTTATTACCACGTCCCAAAGGTCCACCACATCTATGTCAAGATAGATCTCCATCCTATACTTCCAATGAGTATAGTCAGTTCCATCAAAATATGGCTTTAGGTGTGAGTAGACTGCTTCTTATGTCATGATCTTGTTTCACTCAATGAAGGTTTAATTTGTGAAAACCTTGCTCTGATACCACTTGTTATCCTTTGGCACCAAGAAGGGGGGGGGGGGGGGGGGTTGAATTAGTGTATAAAAATTTAAAAGGCAAAGAAGAGGGGAAGAAGAATGAGTAGATTTGAGACAACGATTTATAGTGGTTCAGGTATAATTGACCCTACATCCACTCCCCAATCTATCAATTGGGTATTTCACTATCTCAAGGTGTTTTCAAGCTCACACCCAACTTGCACAACTTGTGTTTTGATGGCTCACACACAACCTTACAACAATGTGTTTTTAGGCTAACAAACAACCTCACTCAAGTGTTTCACTAGGCTCACACTTAAACCTTTATTGAAGTGTTTTTACAGGCTAACACTACAACCTTACAACTTGGTGTTTAATGCTCACACCTAACACTTGCAATTTCATAAAGAAAATTGAAGAAAATGAGTAGCAAAGATTGAGAGCTTTAATTACTTGTAATAAATTTCTTAGCAACCTTGTTCATGGTTGTTTGATAGAGTATTTATACACAAACTTCACCAAAGAGACATTGCACAACATAGCTCACCAAATCTTTGAGACATGCTTGACATATTTTGCATTAAATGCTTGACAGTCTTAATTCGCGGTCGCTATACTCATTAGCGATCGCGAAATCCAAATTTATGAAGGAAAATCGCATTTGTATCTAACGACTAGTCCACGTGGCAGCTTCTGATTATTTCATTAGGAAAATATAGTCGTTGCTCTTTTACCTACTTTCAGAAGTCATGGTCGCTAGCTTTCTTGTACTGGACGCGACATAGGAAGCAAATTTGTCTACAAAAAATGGTTATCTTCTTCTTCACAATTTGCAGTCGCTACCAACAATATGCCTTTGTGAATTTTGACTTCCAACAGTCTACTGGAACATGTGTCATGTTGTGACTATGGACTTGCTTCCCTTTTGAGTCACTTCGAAATTCGCGATCGCAACTAAGGCGTGACACACACGGCGATTTCGTCTGTCAATTTTAGACTCTGTCATTTGGATGAATTGCGGTAGAGAATGGCTCTGTGATTTCACCTGTTTACTTTATATCAATGTTTCTTCACATATTACGGTCGCAAATACAAAGTAGTGGTCGAAGTCATTTTTCATACTTGAGAAATTTTGAGCTTCATCCAACTTCCAAGTTTAAATGAAAACTAAAGGCTGCAAAATAACACTAATTTGAAATATTAAACATGATCAATCTCCTTTGTCAAGATCAAAAGAGGTCCAAGACTTGGGTTAACTACCTTAGTCCAACAAAAGACCTGCTGCCACATACTCAGCTTCAACTGTAGAAAAGGCAACTGAATTTTGCTTTTTACTACTCTAAGAAACTAAACATTCACCAAGTAATTGACATGGGCCTAAAGTGTTTTTTCTATGTAAGGTACAACAAACAAAATTAGCATATGAAAATGCATTTAACTTAAATGAAGAACTTTTAAAATGCTAAAGTCCTAAGTTGGAAGTACCATTAATGTATTTGAGTATGTGTTTTATAGCATACAATTGAGACTCCTTAGGATTAGACAGATATCTTGCACATAAGCACACTATAAACATAATATAAGGCCTAGATGTTGTTAGATAGAGAAGACTACTAATCATACCTTTATACAACTTTTGATCTATAACCTTACCATATTCATCTGTGCTTAGTTTGATGTTGGTGCTCATTAGAGTTTTTCATGGTTTGTTGCTCTCTATGCCAAATCTTTTTTATTAGTTCCCTTATGTATTTGGCTTAGTTGATGAAGGTTTCCTTATTTTGTTTGATTGGTAATCTATGAAAGAACTTGAGTTCTCCTATCATACTCATCTAAAATTCACTTTTCATCATTTTACAGAAATCTTCAAACAAGCGAACATTAGTGACACTAAAAATAATATCATCTACATATATTTATTCAAGCAATAAGCCTTCATTCTTCTCTTCAGAGAAAAGTGTTGTGTCTATCAACCCTTAAGAAAGTTGCTCAACCTTTCATACCAAGCTCTTGGAGCTTGCTTCAAATAATATAAAGCTTTAGTGAGCTTAAACACATGGTTAGGAATGCAATGGCTTTCAAAACTAGGGGGTTGTTTAACATAAGTTTCTTCATCAATGTCGCCATTAAGGAAAGCACCATTGACATCCATTTTATATAATTTAAAATTCATATGAAGAGTAAATGCAAGTAAAATCCTAATGGCTTTCAACCTTGCTATATGGACAAAAGTCTCATCAAAGTCAATTCCCTCTTTTTGGTTATAGCCTTTAGCTACTAACCAAGCCTTATTTCTAACTATGGTTCCATGATCATCAAGCTTATTCCTAAATACTCATTTGGTTCCTATAATGGAATATCTTTGAGGTCTAGGATCTAAGGTCCATACTTTGTTCCTTTAAAATTGATTGAGTTCATCCATCTTGCATAGCAAGAACCCAGTGCTCATCTTTTATGGCCCCATCTATGGTCTTAAACTCAATAAGGGAAACAAAAGCAAGATTAGTGCATGTATTTCTAAATGATGATCTAGTTGTTACCCAACTTGATAGATTACTTATGCTGATATCTCTTGGGTGATCATTCTTGAAGACCCAGTCCCTTTCCAGTTAAGTTTGCTCTTCATTTGAAGAAGTAAGAGATTGATCTGAATTTTTTTCACTTTTCATTTCTTATGGCTTGTCCATATTCCTCCATTTTTTTTTCAATATTTAGCTCACTCATGGGACCTGCAAGATCATCAACATCTTCTTCTTTTCTTAAAGAAGTGGGGTTAGATTCATAAAAAATAAGATGTATTGACTTCTTAACAACAAGAGTTATTTTGTTGAAGACTTTATACCCTTTGCTGGTAGTAGATTATCCAAGTAAAATTCTTTTTTTAGGTTTGGAGTCATATTTTCTAAGATTATTTTAGTGTTTAGAATAAAACACTTGCAATCAAAGACTCCAAAATATGCAATTTTGGGCTTCCTGTTGTTCCATAACTCATAGGGAGTTTTCTTTAATAAGGGCCTACTAGTACTCTATTTAACACAACTAAAAGTGTTTACAACTTTAGCCCAGAAGTTTTTAGGAAGATTGTACACATTTAACATGGAACTAGCCATTTCTTGAAGAGTTCTACTCTTCCTTTCTATTGCACCATTCGATTGTGGTGTTCTAGGAGTTGAAAAGTTGTATGAGATACCATAGTTAGCACAAAAGCTATGGAATTTAGCATTCTCAAGCATAAAAGCTATGGAATTTAGCATTCTTAAACTCTCATCTATGGTCACTTTTAATTAAAAAGATCTTCAAATTCTTTTGATTTTGAATTCTCTTAGAATATGTCTTAAAGGCATCAAAATAAGAGTTCTTGTGAGGAAGGAATAACACCCAAGTATACTTAAAGTAATCATCTACAGTGACAAATGCATAATGTTTGCCTCCTAAGCTAGATACTCTAGTGGGTCCAAAGAAGTCCATGTGAAGTGAATGCAAGGGTCTAGATGAACTTACTTTGTTTTTGGCTTTAAATGAAACATTTACTTGTTTTCCCCTTAAACATGCTTTTCAAACTCTTTCTTTTGTAAGAATACCTTCAACCAAGTTTCTCCTTTTCAGCTTATTAAGGAGTTCCATGCTTGCATGTCCTAACCTTCTATGTAAGGTTTTACCTTCATCCACTATAAATACTAGACACTTTGCATCATTGTTAATGTGAGAATTTAAATCAATGACATAAATGTTATGAATTCTCCTACCAATGAACAAAATTTTATTGCCACTCATTCATGACACATAGCAGGTTTATGGTTTAAACATAACTCTGAGGTCTTTGTCACAAAACTGACTTATACTTAACAGATTATATTTGAGTCCATCAATAAGTGATACTTTATTAAGAATGGGTGAGTCAACATCCTTACCAATTTTGCCTATGCCAATGATTTTGGCTTTCCCATTCTCTCCAAATGATACATTTCCAAGTCCTTCAAATATCTTTAGTTGCATCAAAAACTCCCTTTTCTCTCGTCATGTACTTTAAACATCCACTATCTAGATACCACTCTTGCTTTCCAACTTCAAATTTTAAGCACATCTGTAAAATAAGGAGAATAAAGTCTTAGGTACCCAAATCTTCTTAGGCCTTATGGGGTTAGATTTAGTAATAAACTCACTGTGCTTTTAGCAAGGCAATGATAGCAATGTGGCCATAAATATCATAATAGAAACATTCACCATTAATATGCATTAGTGTCATATTTTTAGGTGAAGCATACACATAGTGTTTATGAGATTTGTAACTTTTTTAAGCTCATTGTTTAGTTTTTTTAAGCTAATTGTCTAGGAGTATTTCTTATGTGAGGTGTTTTCATATAAGGTGTAAACTTATATGCATGATTGTGCCAATTTTTGTGCCTTTGGAGATTTTTCCTCTTAAGCTTGTAAGAATAATATATATAAGCATAAGTTGCACTGTAAGGAGCATGTCTAATTTGTGTGTGAATAGACTGAGACTTAGCCTTTGTGCCATTAGTCTTGGCACTTCCCTTCTTGGGAACTTTAGGCATTCTAATGGGTTTGGCACACTAACTTCCTTAGCCTTAACCAAAATAGTTTTGGAAGTAGAAGTAGTAGTAGAGGTAGAAGCATTATATCCTAATCCATGTTTTTTAGATGGGCTCCTTTGAATTTCAAGGATATAATCTAATTTCTCCTTTCTGTTGATAAATTTGTTGAGGTTTTCCTTAAGCTTGGAATTCTCAGCCTTTAGAGATTTGACCTTCTTAGCTAGAGTTTATTGACTGTTAGCACAATCCTTTAAGGACTTATTCTCTTTCTTAAGAGTGAAGGTGCTAAAATTGAAAGTCTTAACTTTCATGGTCAGCTTGATGATAATTGAACACATCTCATCTATAGAATAAGAATCAAAATGATTTACCTCATTCTCATATTCACTGTCACTGTCATTATTGGAGGAGTGCTCACTTGAGGACTTATCTGGTTTCTCCTTAATTTCTATGAGATAAAGATTGGCTAGCTCTTATACGATATCCTTCTCATTAGGTTCAGAGTTACTTGTGTCGTCTTAAGTCCCCTTGTACACTTCCTTGTCTTTCTTAAAGGTGCATTTCTTGGTAGGAACTTTGCTCTTTTTCATCTTTGGAGAATCAAACTTTATGTGCCTTTTCTCATTACAACCATAACAAATGAGTTGACTCTTACTACTTTTCTTCTTATATCTTCTTGCCCTTTTACTCTTTGAGAGAAATCTTTTTACTTTGTTTGTTATGAGGGCAACATGTTCATCTTCACTGTTGTTTTTATCATCACTAGAAGAGGATGTTAGAAAGCAAGAACAAGAAGAGGATTCAGAGCTTACCTCTTTGGTTTTTAGGTTCAAATCTTTCTTTCTCACTTTAAAACTTTTAGATGTCTTTTCAAGAGTGATTTCATGAGCTAAAAGCTTTCCCATGAGTTCATCTATAAATAGTAATTCCAACTTATTAGCCTACTATATAGTTGTCTTCCTAGCTTCCCACTTGTCATTAGGAAGAGTTCTTAAGATCTTTGTAACCATATCTTTGTTCGAGTATGACTTCTTAAGAGTTTTAAAAGAGGCCACTATGTCAATGAACTTATGGTACATCTCAATTATGGTCTCACTAGGCTGGTATACAAAAGTTTCATACGTATATGTATGTATTTATATCTCTTTTTTTTTTTTAACTTTGTTGGTGCCATCATGTTGAGTTTGTAAAGTGTCCTAGATTTTTTTTTTTTTTGCTAATATGGACATTTGCAGATTATGTACTGAGATTTATGGATTACACAGAACAGAACGTGCATAGCTTGTTTGTTCTTCAAGTTTGCCTTCTTCTCTTCAGCTATCCACTCACTCTTAGGTTTGAGAATGAGAACATCTCTAACAAATTTAGTTGGAACTTCTCTTCCTTCTTTGACAATGTCCCATAGATCTATAGTTTCACTATTTAGAAAGATTTCCATGCAGTTTTTCCAATACCCATATTCATCTCCTTTGAAGAATGGTGTTTTATGGATTGATTGTGATTCCTCATGACTTGCCATGATCTTTACTCTGAACACTTAAGCCTTGATAGAAAGACAAGATCAAATACCAATTATTATCCCTTAGTGCCCTAGAAGGGGGGTTGAATAGGGCAATGACAAGTAAAAAACAATGAAAGCTATGTGTAAAAATAAAGAGAAATCAACAAAATCAATCTATAGAGGTTTAGCACAACCCTGCCTACATCCTCTCCTCTAGTCTTTCATTAGAGCTTTTCACTATCAAGATAGATTCTAGGTGCTATCAATCACCTTTACACCAACAGTTTATAGGCACTACTAAATCATTATAAGTAGACTTTTGGGTGCTACTAAAACTGTTTTTCAAAGTAGTTTACAGGTACTATCATAAACCTTTCATAAAAATGGTTTAGATATACTAAGATCTCTCAAACTAAAAACCTTTCTCCAAAGAATTTACAATTTAAAGATGAGAAAGAAGACTCTTACTCAAGCAATAAACAATAATGACCACACTCACAAATTATGCTTGACTTGGTGGAAAGCTTTGAAAGAGTCTTAAGCTTGTTCTTCAACTCTATTTTTGAAGATGTCTTATGCAAGCTTTTGACAATTGATCTTCCCTCAAAGTTAGATAACACTTGTTTCACCCATTTTATTAAAGATTGTTTTCATAACATAATAAACTCACTTTTGACTATTTTTTACTTTTTTCTACTTAATTTTTTATGGGAGAGTCCTTTTATAAACAGAGACACAAAACTAGCTATTAAAAAGACGGTTGTCACTCCATGTCATAAAGTAATCATTTAACACTTTTTGGATAGTCCCCATACCTATTATTGGGTGAAAATACAACTTTAACGGTCGTTGGTTTCATTAAAACACCTGTTGGAACTAGCTGTTAGAGAGAGATTTGCCTAAATTCTCATTTTCTGACTTTCTCAATTTTTTAGTCACAAACTCCTTCAATGACTGTTGGAGCTTTTTAATGCCTATTGGAATTAAACTTCAACTCCTGTTAGGATATGGATAATGCCCGTTACAAATCTCCAGGAGCATGTGAACTTAAAGCTCTACTTTTCAAGATTTTGTATAGTGCTTAATAGTTATTGGCTTTCTTTTAATGACCATTGAAAGTATCTTAATGCCTGTTGAATATTTTAACATCTCCCATTAGAGGGTCCATAAACTCTAGCTTTGCCTGGGTGCTTTTTCAATGCTCATTGGTATAAGTCCAATGTCTGTATTGAGACTTTGAGGGTTATGTTCACGTTAAGTCACTTGGTCTAATGCCTGTTGAGGTGTTGATGAGCCAAACCTATTGTGAAAATGCAATGCCCATTGTGAAGGTCAGTTTGCGAAGCTCAATTATTTTTAACATTCAACACTTGTTGAGCCATGAGAGAGTCGATGGTTTAGGGGTCCAGAAACTTTAACTCACATTTGGGTGTCACTTCAACACCTGTTGAGAATCTTCAATGGCTATTGATGAAGTCACAATGCCTGTTGAAATGCAACAACACCTATTGACTTTGAATACTTAGAGTTTTTCCAAAATTTTTCTTTTTAATACCTTTAATCAAAAGATTGATATACTAGCAAGATCTTACACGCTAACTTAATTTACTTAAATGTATGATGACCACATATATTTAGGGGTTAAGATCCTAGAACAAGGAGCGAGAGTGGAAGTCTAGGATTAGTCATAACACATTGAACTAGAGAATTGATACCACGAGAGTAGGATTAATCTTTAGTGGTGTTCAAGGGATATTCATAGAAATTAATGCATTATTGTTGAGTTTTGTGACCATAAAAGTTGACATAATCTCAATAATAGATCCAATTTTGCTTGAGAAGGATTATTGGATAATCTACGAGTTTCATCTTCAAGGATAATTCATTCACTTGACAAATATAATTCTTTGTGTAATTGTGAAAGTGTTGTGGTCTCTCCTGAATTCCATATAATTCATTTAACATAAGAATTTTCTTCATTTAATTTTTAATTTATTTTAGAATTTCATATTATTATTCTTCATTATTCAATCACCAGATAATAAGAAATATTAATTCTTTGGTATTTGTGAAAATCAATCTTTATGGAAACTATCTCTACTCTATAGTATATTACTTGAAGCAAATTGTGCACTTGTAAGAGTTTTACTTGCAATCCTTAGCATATGGGAAAAATATGTTTCGACGCAATATTTTGTAAAACTTTTTGTTAAACTTCTTTTACAGATTTACAATCAATGCAAAGAAGAGATTGTTGATTCAAAAGATCACTTTAAAATTTTAAAATTCATAAAATAATTGAAATAATTTCTTTTTTAATTGTAGAATAGTTTTTCTGACAATCATTCCAGCTTCTTGAAGAGAACTGCATAATCTTTTCCTTCCCATTTTGGATTTGTTTCAGAATTCCTCCATACCCTAAATATGAGGCATAAGTTTCTACAATCTTAAGGGCTAAAAAATCCACTAAGTAGAGGCAAGGAATTTCTAAGACTTTTTTCTTAATTTCCTTAACTACCTTAGTGTGTTGTTCTATCCAAGGAACTAGCTTTTTTTTTTTAAACTTATCATACAGGGGCCTAGCCAATCTATTTATATTTAGACATAAATCTAGGACATAAGTTAGACTATTAAGAAACCTTGTAATTAGGTTATGTCTAGAATTTTATCAAGGAATTTACTGCCAAAAGAAAGGAATATCTTAATTGATGTGATGGTTGGAATTTGATCTTAGTTTGGAAAAGAGAGATTTTAGATTTTGGCATAACCAAACCATTCTTCTTATAATGTAAAGAAAGGTTTTGATATGTTTGAGATGTTGTTCTATAGAGTTTGAAAAGATTACCATCATCAATGTAAATAATATAAAATTGAGAAATAGAATTTAATTTCATTCTTAATTATATAGAATTCTAAAGGTGTTTTCTTCAGACTAAAAGGCATGACATTTCATTCATACTGACTAAAGGAATAGTGAAAGTAGTCTTGTATCTATCTTTTTGGGTGGATTTTTATTTACTAGAATCTTGATTTCATATCAAACTTCGAAAATATGAGAGTATAATGAAGTTTTGGGTGTAAATCTTTTTTGCTTGGAATGAGATATTTTGATCCTTTTCAAGGCTTTGTTCAGAGGTTTGTAGTTAATCATAAGCCTATGTATGCCTTCCTTCATTTCAAATTGTTTGTTAACATAAAAAAACTACATAAGACTAAGGTGACCTGGATTTTAAAATGAAACTTTTTGACTTTAAGTATTGTATCTTAAATTTTCAAAACTGTTCTAGTTCTGCATTCATTTGGATAAGTCTGGCTTTGGTTGAAATTTACCTATCATTAAATCCATCTTCATAAGGAATGTTAACAAGATGCTGCTTTTTATCCCAAAAAAACATGTGGAAGATTAGTATAAATTTTGTTCTCAATTTCATTTTGTAGTGAAGAAATCTTTTCTTGTATCTGACTATTTTAAAATTGTCTTTTTATGTTTTATAAGGAGATATCTTGTTTCAAATGTAGAAGCTAGGTTTGTTTTCCTCTTATAATAGCATTGATTTGAAAATTATAAATAGAGTAAGTTCTCATAAGATTAAGGTTTCTTATTTTTTACTTTTCAATAAAAGGAAAAATAATCTTTGTATTTTTTAAATTTTCAAAGAGATATGGCTATGACCAACTATGTATGGGGTTATTCTATGGATAAAATGTACTTCTAAGATAATGGAGTGATACATATCTGTCACAAGAACAAAGGGGGTTCTTATAATGATATCCATATTTATGAAGGAGGCATCAACTTTGTTTGTGATTTTAATTTTGGAATCATTGGCTATTGATAGTTTTTCTTTTGTATGTTTATGGAACCTATATGGGACAATGCTTGCTTTGACACAACTTAAGCATGCTCCTATATCAGATAAGGTTATGGCATCAAATTTGAAATCATTTGAGAAGGCTTGTAATATGTATGAGGTATTTTTTAAAAAGTGATTACTCTTAGAACACAAAGCAAATCTTTTAGAGCTTTCTTAAGATTTTTTTATATGTAGTTCTTATTGGCCTTTTTTAGGTTTTGAATCATATTCTTTTTGTAAAAGGTTTTGTATGAGCTCTATTTATATTTTTTGTTTTTCTTTGAGCTCTTTGAGTTCAATTTTATATTTTATATTTTAGTTTATAAGCTATGAATGGTCACAGGGTTGTTTTTGTGCTTTTTTTTTTTTCCTTTACTAAGGATAGTGGTGAGGTCATATAGGTGTTGGTACTTATAAAGGGTAATAATAAAGGTTTTGGTTCAAATTTTCCTTCTAAGGATTTTAGGACTTTGTTAAGATACTCTTTTTGTACTTGGGAATCATTTGTGTACTTAACATCTTCAAGAAGAAGTTTTTGATCTTTGGTTAGCACATTATTGGTTTTTATTTTTAAGTTTAGTTTCAGAGGTAGAGTTTGTTCCTGAATGATGTGGCTAATTCATTAATTTGTAAGGGTTGCTAAGAAGACTCAAAATTTTCTAAATTTGAAGTATCCATGGCTTCTTCGTCTAGTTGTAATTCTTATAGTTTTCTATTTAATCTAAAATATTTGGATATATGACCCTTTTTTCCCACAATTATAACATGTTTTATCTTTTAAGGAGTTTTTAAGGTTTTCATTTAAAGGTTTTTTTATATGGTTTTTGCTTTTCTTATGAAATGGTTTTTTATAATAGGGTTCTTACCTAGTTTTGGAATGTTTATTGTATTTGGATTTTATTTTTCTGGGATAATTGTCATTATAAGATTTCTTATTACAACAACCCTAACACTGAGAGGTGGATGGGTTTGTAAGACCAAACTCAAACTATTTGCAAAAACTTTCTATTTCTTATTTGGTTTTCCTCATTTTCCATTTGAGGTATTTTTGTAATTTCAAATCTTAACAGATCTTAAGGCCTTCATTTTAGGTTAGACTTATCAGTTCCTTATAAGTCAATGGACTATGGGCTATCTAATTGCCAAAAGAATCCATAATGTTATTCCTAACTCTTTCTCCTAATTAGGTGGGCAATCCATCAAGGAATTTTTCTTTTTAGAAAGGTTGATTGGAATCCTCCCTAAGCATAACTCTAGCGAGGAAAATGGTTTTGTAATTTTGGAAATCACTAAGTCTTTTACACCTAGGATTGCTAAGTAACTCAAAATTTTTGTCTTTGAGGTGTGAGGGATCTCCTATGAAATGAATGGATATTATAAAGATCAAAGTTGAAACATCTCAGATGGCGTTTCCTTATTGGTCACCTGTAGGAGTTCCATCCGTATGGGTTTGTATGGAATTTAGAATTTCTAGATGTTGTACTAGGGTGGGGCAGTAGTTCCACCAACATTTTAATTATCCTAATAATCCTGTTATTATAAGTTATGCTATGGCTTTATTAGGGGTCCTAGTCTAGGTTTTATAGGTATTGGTTACCATAGTCATTTGTTATAAAAGGTTAAAAATGTTGCATTCAGACATGCCATCTATATTCCATTCATTTATGGAAGAGGCGTTATTTTTTGACTAGTTTAGGATACTAGATTTGTTTTTTGTATCCAAATATGGTGCAGTGGGTTTTTGACAGCTAATTTTCTAGTTAACCTTATTCACCTGAGGAGTTTCCTCTTTGAAGGCTTCCTCATTTGAGTTATGTATGGGGCTCTGGTTAATAGTACTAATGCTTTTAGACTATGGTGTCTCTTAAGCCATCATTTTTTTATGACTTTGAGACCTCAATCCGTCTCATCTTGTAATTAATGGCTTTCATAAACTTAGTCCTATTGTCTTGTATTTGTTGTTAGCTTAGTTTGGACATTTAAAAAGGTTTTAAAATAGGAGCTTTGAGTTTTTGGTATGAAAGTTTTACTTTTTTAGGTTTTTTAATGTGGCTTTCCATCCCCCGTCAGTTGGTTTCCTATGGCTTAAAGATTGACACTAATGAAGTTGTGTTTGTAAAACCATGTTTTTGATGTTTGTAGCCTTATCATGGACTATTTGTAAAGAGAGGCTTCAATTTGTTAGTCACCATAGGAAAAGGTAAGGGCTTTACTTAGAGGGTGCTTAAAGTGAATTATTTTTCTATTTACTTGCGATTTAGGCAACTTGTTCCTAAAGCTGATATGATTAATAGTTTTGGAATAAGGATACTCAATCCTACTTTGTGAGGCATAAATATCAAACCAGTCAAAAAATAAGATGTGTACTTGGTGTTGGAGAAGAAAATTAAAGTATTTCACTTGAATCTCCTTTCTCCTTTTTAAGAAGTGTTTAAAAAACCAAGTTTTATTTTTTACGTTGTAGTGAGCATAAAAATCCTCATCCATATATTTCTATTTAATTCAAACTCTTTTTCCAAAACATAAACTTCATTATTTATATTTTGGGTTATGGATGATGGAGCAGGAGAAGAAAGCGTGAAGACAGGTTCTTCTTGTTCCTTATTTTGGTTTGGAGGCAACCTATCTTCTATATAGATAGAAAGTGGAACATTTGTATGATCATCTACCATTTGGAGTGACGAATTGGGTAGACAATTTTTAGAATACCTATGAGGTATGTTTATATAAAGAGCATAGATAATGGAAGGGAGTTTTGATACTTTTCCTATATCTACAGTGCTTGAAGCTGAGCTTTCATCAGAGTAGGCCAATAGTCTATCAAAATTAGTTATTACCTTTCTATCCTAGTATTGGGTGATGGTAGTGTTTAACTTTAATGGTTTTGGAATTTCATGAGGTATAACCTCCTCTAAGATCCATTCCTCTGGTAAAGATATATCTTTCCATTGGATGGATTTTGGGACGATAGAGTTTGATCTTGTACAATATGTTTGTAACAAAAATGTTTCTCCTTTTTGGGAGTGAAACCTATGTTTTGAAGTAAAGGCTATCACCATGACTTCGTAATTGATTTTGTAGATAAGGACTATAAGGATAGATCCTTCTAGTATTTTGTAGTTATGTGTCTTCATTTGCAAGGTCAATGCTTTCAAGATGTGTTTATCTTTAAGGAATATGGTGATGTTTAGGTAATAGCTAAAAATAGATAGGTCCTTTACATAGACTCAACTCAACTGAGCTTAAGCGGGAGTCTTGAAAGTTTGTATGTCCAGCATCTCTAAGGACGACTAAGATGGAATTATCTAGGCCTTCCCTAGTAAGGTGTTTTATACCAATCTGGACAACACCTATGTGGATGTATTTGTAAAGTTTGTTTTGGTGGTTTTGTAAGGATTTTTGGGAGAAAAGCCTTACGGTTTTATAAAGTATAGATAGTTGAATATCTCTCTTTTCAAATTTGATTGTAAATTTAGATTGAAAAAGTTTTATTTAAAGGTTTTGTAAATTTGGTCTTTCTGCACTCTAAGTATTTCCCAGTAATCAATGTTTTTTTGTAAAATCTTCAATAGTGATATCTTCACTATTTGCTATTATTTTCTTTGAATTTTCAAAGGTATTGAAGTGTGAAGAAGAAGTGGTTCTACACAGGAAGGTATACATGAAAGAAAATGAACAACCTTCTCAATAGTCTGGAGTATGCCAATGAATTTACTGCCTTAACAACAATAAGGTCTTATATATAATGGTATTTTTTTGATAATTGATTCAATTTGTATATAGTAATTACTTGTGTTCTGCTTAGATATTAAAAATTTTATTGTTAGCGAAACAAATAAAATAAGAAAAAAAAATTTATTTTTCATTTATGTTTATGATAATAGAGTTTCGATGTGCTTGGCATTGTTGATTATTTTTTTATTATTCATTGATTTTTTTTAGTTATAATCAATCATTTGGATATGAATTCATGAAGTTAATAAAAAAATATGAATATTATTTAATTATATGAGTTATGAAGTTTTTCTCATCGCCTAAATAAATGAAGAAAAATTTTCACACTTGTTAAAATTGAATTTTCAAAATTAAGTGATAAAATAAAAAAGAAATATCACAAATTGCCATAAAAGTTTAAAGATATGGATATTACAAAATTAATTTAAGAAATCAAATGGTTAATATTTTGATTTTAGATATTGAACATGCGTTATTAAATATCTCTAAATTTACTTTTCAAGTTATATTAAAAGTAGAATAAAATGAGAGGATTAATAATTACGAAAAATATCTCTACTATGGAAAGACATTTGATTAAATTAGTAAAATTCAAAAAGTTTTAAGTTAAGGAAAAAATTCAAATGTAATGTAATATATATATATATATATATATATATATATATATATATATATCTTAGTCTATTAAAATTTAATTAGATTTAGTTAAATTTATTTGAATCTGAATTAAATTTTTGTCATTGAATCAAATTATTTGATCTATTTTAATTTAATTAGATTCAAATTAAATTAATTATAATCAATTAAATTATTTAAGACCAATAAATATAGCTAATCAAAATAAGTCATATTCTCTAAACAATGATGTAACAAGAATCGATAATTATAGCCAAATGAAATATTCAAAAAGTTTTCTTCACAAAATTATTTGAGATTAAATCTATTTTATCTTATAGTCTTATTGATAAAATAGAAGATTCCTTCCAAAACCTTTATAAATTGAGGAGCTCATACACTTATAAGACACCAACAAAAGGCTTCACATGCAAATTTAAATTTCAAAGTCTCCAAAGCTTTTAAGCCTTCAAGTCTTTAAGTTTTACAAAATGAGATCCATCTTTGATTTGAGATCAAACCATAATGCTCTTGAATCATATTTAATACACTTCTCTATAATCAAATGAAAGATTTCATCCTTGATTTAAGATCAAGCCCGTTAGGCCCTTGGATCTTATTTTTATCCAAAGAGTCGAATAAGAGGATTTACTTCTTTGTAAAAGTGTTATTAGAGATTATTGCTTTTTATAAATTTGATAATTTGCACTTACTTTTTCTTATCTTAATTTTCAGGCATTAAATTTGTGTGTATAAATTTTTGGCACACCCAGTAGGACCAGTTCCACCTTTTATCTTATCTCTTTAATTACAAATAAGCTCTCTTAACATGTAATCTAATTTGGTTTCTCCAAAAATGAAGAATCTTGCCCATAAGATTGCTCACTCGAAGGCATGAACTTATTTTACTGTTGAGTTAAAACACTGATGTTAGCCCTAGTGTTTGTTTCATAACTAAATTTATTATTGATGTTTATGCATTATTAGTCCCTCTTTTACAAAAGTCCTTTATCCCTCCACAAGTACTGGGGCAATTGAAAGTGATCCATCCTTGCTCACATACTCACCAAAAAGGCTAACCTTTATGAGATATCTGCATATGATAGTAATAAATCCAGTCCAACCTCTTCTCATATACCATCAAGTCATGTTATGACAATAATGACTATAAGCACATCAACCATGGAGGAATAAATTGTTAATCTGATAAAAATGGTAGAAAGTCTTACCACTACAAATGCTAAGAAGGAAGCTTAAATTGCATCTTTATTGAATAAAGCCCAAAACCAAAATGGTAAGACTCATGGTGTTGGAAACTCAAACCAATCTCAAGAGGTTGTTAAAAACTATTGATCTAAAGGCTATAAAGACTATTCAACTCAACGCTAATGGTTTTATTTTTATTGCTCAATTTAAACAACTTATAAATGAGGCTATGAAAGATCAAGTTGAGAGTAAAACTTAGCCTTCCTACTCTTATACCAAGCCATTTATTCAAAGGACTGATACATTGAAAATGTTTGAGAATTATTAGCCACTAAAATTTCAACATTTTGATGGCAAAGGAAATCCTAGACAGCATGTGCCCAATTCGTTGCAATCTACAATAATGTTGGAATATATGGTGATATCTTTATTAAGAAATTTGTCCTATCATTTAAAGGCACTACTTTTGACTGGTAGATAGATATGAGTTTGGACATGATTAATAGCTAAAAACAATTAGAGTGTGAGTTCCTTAATCGCTTTTTTAGCATTTAATGTATTATTAGCATGGTCAAACTTACTTCTACTCATTAATATAAGGATCAGCTAGTCATTGACTACATTTAGAGATGGAAGAATTTGAGCTTGAAATATAAAGATCATCTTTCTAAAACTTCTTAATTGATATGTGTATCAAAGGCATGCACTGAAGACTTTGCTATATTCTATAGAGAATTAAGTTTTAGTCTTTGAAAATTAGCTATTTAAGCCCACAATATGGAGCTCAGTATTATAGATTATGGCAATAAAAAATGCTAGTGTAAAACCTTAAAAATGGTTTAAAAAAATAAAAGGCAAAAAGGCCATTAAGCCATGTCCAAATTTGACAGTTACAATATAATAAATACTAAATTTGGAAGGAAGCCAAATGGTCAACCTACTCCTACCCAAAGTAAGAAGCAAAAGAAAATGACATTAAAGGAAATATAGGAGAAGCAACACCGTTTTCCTAAATTCTGATGTGTACACCATGTTGGATGAGTTACTCTAAGCCCATCTCATTGAACTTCATGAAATGAATCATCCCAAGAAGGCCAACCATATTGATGATATGAACTACTGGAAATATCATTGATTAATCAATCATCCAGTAGTAGAACACTTCATTTTAAAAGATAAAAATATGGACTTGCAAAAGAAAGGAGAAATTACACTTGATGAAGAGGAGGATAGCTCTAATATGGTTTATGCTTTAATATCCAATCGTTATTCACCTTTGGTGACATCTATAATAAACTTTGGGTCTTTTGACCCAATCAAAATTGAAACTCTTATTTTAAAAGAGAATATTATAGGTTTAAGCATAAAAGCCTTAGAGGATAAGCTTGATGATGAGAGATGGACTAGTATCACTTAAAAAAGAGTCAAAAGAAGAAAGTTCCTAAAGAGAGGCCTCATCCTAAATAAGCCATGGGACTAAGAAAATTAAAAAAAATCTATAAAACCTTTTTTTTAGACTAGGTTGGTCAAATATAAGTCATATCTCTCTTTTGACCTTAACAATATAGATTGAAAGGTTCTAATGCTTGTGTTAATTGTTGTTTTTATAGAAAATAAGATAGGAATTAAGTGAAAAGTCAAACGAAAGTCAAATCTCTAAGTCTCCAAACACTAGCCTATAATTTGTGCCCAAGCCAGATCGTGACCAAGACCAAACTCGTGACCACTATTCACAAAAAAATTGAACTCAAACTTCCAATTTGATTTGTAGTGTGAATCATGACCATGACCTTCAAACCTTTCAAAAGTGCTCCAACGATCTACTGAAAAATTTATTAAAGTATGCCATGTGTCAAATAAACCATTATGTAATTTGAAGTTTGTGATTATGAAGAGTGAGGTATGATCACGATTGAATTTTAAGAATGAACCACACACTTTAGTCTGTTTCATGGTGAGGCACATAATGCACTATTCCAGTACTAACCTAAATCGCAACTATGACCATCCTATTCATGATTAAGAGATTTGTAAAAAGAGAAGCATTCCAACAGCTAGTTTTAAAGAACCAATGATCAAATGCCACATGTCACTAGTCGTTGAACACATTTAAAGACCTTGACCGTGAAAAAGTAATCCTCAACATGAAATGTCAATATCCATCGTAATTATATGATCTTAATTGTGAAATTGTTCTGACAAATATTTAATGCTGAATTGTCTACCAAATCTTGGAGATTTGCACATAATTTCATTTGTAATGACCGTTTAGTTATTGAAACCTATAAATACTTCACCAAATGGCTTTAAATGCAAGAGAACTAACATTTATTGTGCCTAAACTCTTGCAATTTGATTTCTCCATCCACTCTCTCCAAATTTTTGTGCACTTTATTTGATTGCCTTGGAGGCCCCAAACACCTAAAGTTTTTTCAGTCCATAAATCAAAACCTATTAGGCAAGCTTAATCAGGCATTGGATACAATGGACCATTGGTTCCTTTTAAAAGTTGGACTTCGTACGCTTCCCCGCAAATTATATCATAGATTTTTGTCTATGTTGTTTCATGAATCCATACTAATGTATATTGATATTAAATTGCATATATATTTAATCCTTAACTGTATGCATCTATATTAAAATGTATGTACATTGATTTTTGTATGTATATTGATATTAAACTGTATGTACATTAGTAATTAATTATATATATATTATTTTTGAAACCTAGTTTATGATGCAACATGAATTTGAATCGAGAATATACAAATTGTGTGCTTCCCATGCATGGTTGAACTTTAAAATGTTTTATTAATTAATTTTATTGGAAGCATTTATTAAAACATTTGATCACTATTTATCATGGATTGAAACTCTTAGTTTTAACTATTGTTACGTATCACAATTTATTAATTAATTTAAAATATAAGAGAAATAAAGACAAAATTATTGAAATTAACAATTATTTTGGAATCGTTTTTTTAAACAATTTTATGATTTACTATAAAATTAAAATTTTTAAATTTAATATCTTCTGACCTAGACCTTACTTTTCTATTTGTTAAAAGATTTATAATTTAATTTAAATCACTCAGAAAATTTATTTGTCCCACTACATATCACTTAATAATCACTTAAAAAATAATTAAATTTTATTACTTTTCTTGTGCCTAAACAAGAAAGAAAATACCCATATTTAATTTTATAATATAAATATTAAATCTTTTTAAAATGATATATGATTTCCACAAAACTAATAGTACATATTTTAATAATTCTTTATATGTTGTTATAGTTCTATTAGATAATAATAATCTATTACCAAAATTCAACTTTTATGTATTTCATCCAGTAAATAAATTATATTACTCCCTCCATCTCAAAATATTTGACAAAAATGTTTCTAAACAAATATTAAGAAAACTAGTTAATTATACTTATTTTATCACTTTGTTACTAAAATACCCTTCTTAATTTTTATTTTATTTTATCAAGTATAAAACATTTTACAATATAATATTTTTAATTTTGTTGATAAGATAGTGATAATAATAGTAATATATTCAAATAAAATGAAAATTGGAACTTTAATGTATTTGTTAAACATATAAATTCAAAGTTAAAATTTAGTGGTAGAAATTTGTTATAAATGATAATATTTATGTAATTAATAAGAGTATTATAGACTTTTGCTTAATCAACTACCATCCCAAAAAGGAAAGTGGACAACATTTTGGGACAAATTAAAAAGAAAATTTTGTCAAATATTTTGAAACAGGGGGAGTATAATTTATTTGTTACAATTTACAATATATTTAACTTGGGATATTAATATATATAAGAGAGAATATATATATATATATATATATATATATATATATATATAATGTTCATTAGATCTTTTACTTTAATAAAATTTAAATTGTAATAATGTCATGGGAGTATCAAACCCCTAAAAGAAAATCTTAATAAATTTTTTCAAAAAATAGTAGGTCGTTGACGATGTTATAAAACTTTTAGTGCATAATGACCATTATAAAATCCCACCAAATGAGTTGTAAAAATCATTTGCTCTTCTTATATATGTATGCGTATCGACATAGGGCTTCAAAAGAAAAAAACATGCTCTCACTATTGTAATAATTTTCAATTAAAAAGGTAATTGATTATAGAAATTTAAATTTTGGGTACTTTATGTAGTATGATAAGTTAATTTAATCTTTGATATAAAAGTAAAAAAATATATTATTTAGTTAATCATTGCCTAATAATGGTCATTCAAATATTAGGAATGCTAAATGTAGTTTAATTCATATTTTAATAGGAAGTTTCTCCATGTAATTTAATTTTTTTAATTACATAATATGCTAATCAAATATAGAACTTCAAAGTAATCTTCTCAAAGAGAAAAGAAAAAAAGAACTTTAAAGTAATATCTTATTTATGTGATGTTTGATTGTTTTTAGTTTTTAACTTAGTTATTATTTTTTGTGATGTGGTAGAAGACATTTTTCTTAGCCTTGAATCTTGTATAAGAATTTTTAGTTAATATTATTAGATAGAGGTGATAATTTATGAACGGATTCAAAAATCCGACTAATCCAATTCAAAAATAGTTTAAAATAATCCAAACCTAAAATAGTTCAAAATTTTTTAAGATAAACATGATTCAACCTAAGTTGACCTATGCATCAAGCTAAATTGACCCAACTTTAATCAGACTTATAAGTTGAGCCGAATGATCAATTTAAATTATTACAAATACTTAAAATTTATTTAAAATTAAAATAATATTTTTTATTATAAAAATCTAAATTATCGAGATCCTCGACTTGATCTGATATGAAAATGACCTGAATTTCTTTTTGTACTTAACTGATGACTCAATCAAGCCTGTTTGCTTCGAACCTGCTTGATCCATATACTTGTCACCTTTATTATTAGAGGACAGATGAGAATTACCTAGGTCAATATACATTTTCTTAATCACATATTTATCTCCATTTAGTTCATATTATACTCGAAGGAAACATAAAATTAGAGTAAGATAACTATAAGTAATGGTGGCAGTTTCTAACTTAATCTAAAAATTTGACTTGAATCATATGAAAAAAAGTCAGAACCTAAAATAATTTAGAAGAAAACTTGCAATAAACTGACAATTTCTAAGTCAAACCCAACATGAACCTAATTCAACTTTTTAGGTCCATCTAAATTGATTTGATTTATAGCTCAACCTAAATGATCTTATTTAAGTTATTCAAAATTTATTTAAAAATTAAAATAATATTTTCTATTTTAAAAATCTAAAATTATGAGTGACCATACCCAACTCAAAATTTGACAATGGTATAATTCTTTTATATATATTGACCTCATTTAACCTACTTGTGATTCAAAGTGACTCAATCTAAATTTGCCCAATAAAAGATGTTGTAAAAAAATGTAAGAGAAGGGAGTGAATAGGATAATGCAAATTAAAATAATCTTTAAGAACATAAGTAAGAATCAATTACAATGACACTAATATTGATAAAGATTTAGCTTAAACTTGGTTTACTTTCTCTCCTCTAGATCTCACAAAGAAGTTCTGCTAATAAATAGCTTTAAGATGCTATTCAATTTTTTACTAATCAGTTCCACACACACACGCACACACACACACATATAGGATGAAAAACTGCTTGATAATCACAATTAAAAATTGTCAAAACTATCAAAGTAGGCATTATTACCTCATTAACAATCATTGGGCCATTCACCATGGCCATTGAGTGACTAATGGTCTTGTCCACTTGATCTAATGGTCATTGAGTACTATTTATCATTTTTTTTTTCATAATAGTTGTTGAAGTACTCCCATGCCCATTGACAATTTTTCTAAGTCATTGTTCAGCTTACAACAATCATTGGGTTGTGTCAACTTTACAGGCTTTATAGCTTTATTGAAAGGGTATTTTTTTTTCACCATTATGGTTGGAGTTCCATACTTGTTGTACTTTTTAATAGTTGTTAGGCAACTTCCACTCTTGTTATGATTAGTTTGAGATTGCATAGCTTTATAGTTATATCTATAAGGTTTTTATGATTGTCGTCAATTAAACTTTGATATGTGTAATTTTTACACATTTTTATTAACATAAATTAAGAGTATCTCCTACTTTTATAGCCATCAATCTTATAAAAAATTAATTTTACCCTTATGTTATATTTTGTATTTTAAATTCCAAAGAATAAATGAAAACAAAGCTCTTTAAGTAGATGCATGGTCCAAAACTCAGGCCATGTCTTGCATCATGTAATGTTTTAGAATATTGATTAAACAAAAGATAAGTAGGACTGTATGCAGCAAAATCACATAGGCTACAACTTAGACCATGACATAGGCCATACAAAGACCAGTAACAAACTTTAAAGAAAATTGGATATTTTAGGTAGAAGGAAGACACATACACATTTTTAAAGGCCCATTTCAAAAAAGGGGGTACTTCTAAAAGAGAAATAACATTTCCAAGGCTCTACACTAACACAGAAGAAGACCTAAAAAAGATTTATTGAAAGGTAGGAGTAGATTCACCCTTAAGGGAAGCATATTACTTTTAGGTGCTTAACTATTTCGAATAGGGAGACACTTTTCTTACATAATTCTTCTACTTTTGAATTTATGGACTATATTTTCTCTTATTCTCTTTCTACTACCATTTATAGCTAAATTTTTATTTTATTGACTAAGGTGAAAACCCAATACTATCTTATAAATATATAAGTTAATTTTGGTTTAGTTTATTTATGGCACATTGATTTAATATGTTTGTGATTAATTTTCTTATATGTATAATGACCACATATGTGCATATTTAAGATTCTAGATGATGGAGTAAAAAAGAAAATCTAGAGTTAGTCAATGACATATTAAACTTAGGGATTAAGACGATAAAAGTAAGTTAGTCTCTCAGAGATTATAAAAGATTGTCTTAAAAATTATGAAAGATTGTTCATAGGGCTTAAGAATTTCTTTTAGGTTTTATGTCAATGAATGTAGGCACAAACCAATTAGTAATAAACTCAATTTGCTTGAGAAAGAATAATGAATAATATAGAAAAATCTATCTTAAGGATGACCCTTTCACAATCAAGTTCAACCTAATTGGTGTATTTATAGGATGGTATTATGGTGAATCCAAAGCCCTTAGAAACCATATTTTATAGGATTCTCATAATTCATTTTACCTATTATTTTAGTTATTTTCAATTTAGTTGTTGAATTAAGTTGGTCAAACTTAGTCAAACCTCCTTTTTTTTTTTTTATCTCAATAAGTTAGATTGAAGGTTACTAATATGTGTATCAAGTGTTGTTTTTGTGGGAAATAAAGTTAGAATAAGTTAAAAAAATCAAAAGGAAGTACAATTTTTAAGTCTAAAAGCCTGAACTATAATTTGTGCATAAGAAAAGTAAATCACAACCAAGAATTATGAATCATGACCAAGACTTTTTTGCCACAACCACTATCCAATTTAAAGGTGGAACCAAAAAGTCCAAGCTAATATGCGGTGAACATTGCAACCATGAACGTTAGCATAAAATGTGCCTCACAATGAGAATATAAATGCACGATCATGACCTTTAAAACTAAAAAAAAGAGTTCCAAAGGACGTTGAGAAATCATTTGAAGCATGTCATATGTCCAAATAGCTATGTGACAATTTAAAGATTGTGATCATAAAGCTTAGGGTGACTATGGCTATGGATCAACTTTAACATAAAAATGGTAGGCTAGTATGTTTTAGGAGTCACAACCCATAATTTAGTATGATCCAAGATCATGACCAAGACTAGGAGATCACCATTATGATTAATGAACCAAGAGGGAGCATTCCAACGGCTAGTCTAAGGAACAAATGAACAAATACCACGTGTCACTAGCCGTTAGACTCATTATAAAGATCACAATCATGATAAGGGAGTCCTTCATGCTAAAACTAAATCGTGACAATGGTTGAAAGGTCTCAATTGTGAAATTTGTCTAACAAGTGTTAAATGTAAGATTTCTTACCAAATTTTTAGAGATTTGGTGCTCATTTGTTAGTCATAACTATTTTTTAAAACAATAAATACTCTAGTAGAGAGCTTTGAATGCAAAAGAATAACTATCTACTATGTCTAAAATCTTGCAAATTGAATTTTCAAGCCTCTTTCTCTTAATTACTAGTGTCTTTTGTTAAGACTATTAATTGCATTATAACAGTTTGGTATGACCCTAAACACTTTTAAAGGGTGTAGTTAGTTAGGAAATTGAATGTAAGGTTGTGTGTTAGATATAAACATAAGTATACTTAGGCTAAGTGTGAACCTAAACACTAAGTTAAGAAGTGAGCACGTAAAACAACAAGTGAGTTTGTGAGATAATGTAATATCTAATTGGATAATTAGGAAGTGGATATAGAGTTGTTTAATACCCAAACCATTATAAATTCTTTATGTTTTAATTCCTTTATTCCCTTATTTTTTTTCTTTTAATTGGCTTAACACCTTAAAAGTTTAAAGTTGCCACCAGTTCAACTCTCTTTCTTGATCCATAATGGCTAATATTAGTTAATTTTTCATTCTATATTCATTGAATTTGCTAGATAATAAAATATTTAAGACTTTTTAATAATTGTGTGATATATCCTTATAGGAATGATCATAATTCACTATTATATTACTTAAGCAATTTGTATGATTGCAAATGTTACAATATACAATAACTTTCATGCTCATTATTCTATCAAATCTTTTTGAATTGTCTTTGACACTGAGGTCATAAGAACAGAGAGACCTTCAACAATCATTATATGTTTTTCAATGATAATTTTTATCATTGTCAAGGCCCATTGGATTTGTTAAAAGTCATTAAGATGTGTTGATTTTGCACATAAGAGTTAGCCATAAGGCTTTTTCAATGGTTATTATTGCATCTTAACACACATTTTAGACTTAATGTTCCTTCATTTTTCATAATCCTTAAGCTTATTGCATGTATGTAATAAGTATTCTTTCTTATTTTCTTACAAAAGATATCTTCCTTTTTTTTCCTTAAGAATTTGACTTTTGATTAAGGACTTATAAATTCAACATAAAGACATTTACTCATTATTAGTTAACTTTAACCCTTTGTTTATGACCATCATATTAGGAATTAGAACCTTGAGGGTTCAACATTCTCCTTGTCAGGTTTGGAGTGTTATTGAATTTTTTTGGTGTAAGGTTTGGTGCATAGTTGCCTTATTTTGATGGTGTTGCTTATGTTTGTTTAATATATGCTTAATGTGTGCACCTAATTTACATTTAAATGACATAATAATGATGTGTATCAGATGAGTAATGTGTGTACCTAATTTACATTTAATGATATGGTAATAATGTTTTTCATATGAGTTTTAGATGTTTAGAGTTTATATTTGAAATGTCTTAAAAGCATGAAGGAAGGAATAGTTAGATAATTGCATAGTTGCCCTATTTTTATGTCGTGGCCTATATTTATTTAATGTATGCCTATGTACATTTAAATGATATGATAATAATGTGTTTTAGAAAAGTTTTAAATATCTATAGTTGTTATTTGAAGTTTCTTAGAGGAAGGAAGGAAGAGTTAAAAGCAATGCTTCCATAAGTTGTATGCTTTAGAAGATGCACTTTGGTGAATTATAGAAAGTATTTTGGCTACCTATTTTAATTAGTAATTAATTATTAAACATCAAGGCATAAAATTGAAGCAAAAAATGCATGAAAAATAGGAACAACTTTTAGCAATTGAACATCAATTGGTGGCTAAATGTGCTTAATTTTGTTAAATAAGTTACAACATCCAAAATGTCCATTTTGCACCCTCCAAACTGCATCACCACCTTCTTTCTTTTATTTCCATGACTAAATGTCAAATTTCTTTAGTTTTTATCAGTATAAAACTCACCCAAATCCTCTTAAAATATTTCCTCCATCCATGGCTGCTAAATCAAGTTAGGAGAATCAAGTTTGCTCATCAATCTTTCATCTTTCAAGCAACTTGGTGATTTTCTCCTTCCTATTTCAAGTAAATTATAATATGCTATATTTATAGTATATTTTTTGCATGTTTGAATAAGCAAGTTTATGGTGTTTTTGAGCTTAGTGGTGATTGAGGAGATGAAGTTCAATGTTAGTATGGCATGATAGGAGATGTTGTCTTTAAAAGGAGTCTTATATGTACTTGAAGTGTATGGGCTTTAGTTTTTGATGTTTGATTATTTAATAATTGATAATTAGTATTATGATATTCATATTTGAGAAGGATATTAAGCTTGAATGGTGTTTTACACCTTAGTTACAGTAATGGCGAAGTTGATGTCTTAATTAACATTATAAGTGTTCTTATGTGACTAGCTAGATTTTGCAAGGAAGATTAATATTAAATAAGTTTCTTTGACTTCGTTTGATGCTCTAGACTTATTATTAGTATCATATTAATGATTAAAAGGGGTTTCCTTTACCTAGTTGGGGTAGAGATGAACATTGACATGTTAATGAAAGTTAAGTTATTTCTTTTACAAATGGACTTAGTTTGATTAATATATGTGTGTAATTGCTATGTGCTATTAGAGATCATGATACTGATTAAGACAAGTATAATTTATACATTTTGAGAAAGACATATAGCTTAAGGTGAGTAGATATTCCATACCTCCTCAAGTAACCTTATGTTTTCAATTCTTAACATTCATGCATCATGCAAACTATGTTTCAATGTAATCAATGTTTGATGTCTAAGCTATCATTATGATCATATCATTATGATCAAGTATATACTTGCACATATATTTAAATATGTTTATAAATGACTTAATATATATGTTTAATGTCATATGCATTAATGATGATGATGATGATGATGATGTGTGAAAGCAATGATATTGCTTATATGTGTTAGTAATTCTAAGGATGATGTAGGGATTCCATTGATACATGGCTAGCTATGTTTGGATTCATGAAGTGCTTTGATTATAATGTTTGATGAAAAGATTCCATTCATGACATGACTGGTAAGGGCACTCCCTTGTGTAAGAGAAAGAAATGGCTAGTGAGGCAACTCCCCCATAATAGATATGATATTAGGTTGACAATTGAAGAAACTCCCTCAAAATATGGATTAACTTATGGGAAGGGGATGAAGTTTTCCACATTACATCAAGTGATGTTTCCCCATCGATTTGGGTTACCTTGATTACATTTATGATATGAGTTTATGTGAATTAATAATATTCTAAGACTTGCATTGATTACCTATGTATATATATTACTTTGATGTATGATGTTTTATCTTGAGGTGGCACAGGCTCATCTAGTCACTGAGTATGAATGGCTTACACTAATTGGTTGAGTATTATAAGTTATATACAAGAGGCTCAGGATAAGAAGGGTAGGATCTCACCATGCTTTAAGTATTTTATTTTTAAGGATGTATATATGTATATATGATGAACTTTTCTTGTATTAAGACTTATGGGTATGTACAAATTCCTAGTAAACCATACTAACTAACAAGCTTATATCTATATTTTGTGAAGGGGGGATAACCTTTATATAAATGATGTAAAATGAGCTATAAATTCTATATGCAATATAAATATGATGGTGATGCATATGAAATGGATATAGGCTTAATGAATAAACTTCCCTATTTATAAGTGACTTATGTATTTAAGATGAATTATTTTATGAAATGATTATAGGCTAATAGGCTTGTTAGATGTTTAGGGGACCTTAGGTCTCTTAAGCACCTAATGTCAGCAAGACTTGAAGATGGATCGTGATAAAATGAGAGCACCAGGTTTATATGGTCGAACCTAATAAGTTAGTTGATTTTAGAGCTTTAAGGTTAGAACCATTTAAGTGCAGTATAAGATACATCATGTCTTTTGGATGTTTATTTAGGATTATATTTCTATATAATGTTGTGCTTCTTTATTGTGTTAGAACTAAGTGATAAAATGAGTCTATATGTGTTTGCATGATGATATGTTTGTGTGATGGTGAATTATCTGTGATAATGAAAACCTTTTTTTATCTTGTATGGTATTAACCATTAATTTTTCTAGGATGAGTATACATAAATAATCAGGTAGATTGTGAGGTGAGCCACTAGGGGAGGCATAAGCCTTAATTGTAATTCCTGTTCTTACACTTATGACTAAACCTATTATTGGTAGTGGAAGGGGTGTTACCATGGAAGCTACTAGAAGCGTTAATAAACCTATAAATGAATCCTAACAACTTGAAGAGAACTAGAATGAGAACATAGTACCTAGAGTTAATCTTGCATCCATTTTTCTTGCGATGTAACAAGTACTAAAATGGATGCTAGAGAGGCTAACTTAGGTAGCACCTACTCCACAACCTACTCTGATTCATAAAAGAGGAGGCTTAGGGGTAGCTGATACTACCAAGATTTATGAGTACCTAAAGCTTAGACCTCTAGAATTTGTTAATGGTAATGATCCTTTTGAGTGTTTATGGGTAGTGAAGAAATTGTTTGATGCCTTAAAGGTGACTAATCATGGGATGATTGAGATGACAAGATTTACCTTATCTTTTATAAGGTTGATGGAGTAGTACAAGAGCAAAATCATAGGTCTTTTGAGGAATTTGATATAAGAGCATCTTTTTACACTTTCTTGAAATTAAGCCTTGCTAAATAGTGTTAATGAATAAAAAGTGATGGAGTTTGAGAAGTTAAAACAAGTAATGGGTGAGAATATTGATGAATTCATAGAGAAGTTTAAGCATATAATGCAATTAATGTGTGAAACTTATTATGTAAATAAGGAAAGGAATAAGAGGTATGTGATGAGGCTAAATGATCACTATTAGTCATTAAATTTAATGGTAGGTTAGTACAAGTTTCATGAGTTAATGGACATAACTAGAAGTATGGATATCGAGCTGCTACTTATTGGCAAGATTGAGTTGAAGAGAGACAATAAAGGTAAGATAAGTAAGACTTTAACCCTATTAAGTTAAATCCATTAATGCAAAAATCATAGGAATTATGGAATCTATTGAAGGTACAAGTAGTAGTGCAAAAAGAGGATCTTCCCATAGGTTAAGGCAATTTTACTAATCTTTTGGTAAATTAGTCAAGGTTCAGGGACATTCAGCTTTAGGGCAGAACCTCTTACTTACCAAAGGAATGGTAAGGCTCACAGGGGCAATGTATGAATGACACTAATGCATGTTTTAAATGTGGTCAACCAAGCCACATCGCTAAGGACTGTCTTAATGTTTAAGTCCAACCTTTTTTTCCTAGATGATCCCACCTATCTCAGTGTAGTCTAATATGTTTATTTCTTTAGCCAAGTCTTAGACAGAAGGCTAGTATTTAGGTCTTGGATTACTAGGAGGTAGGGCTAGAGGTTATAGTAGTCAATGTGATGACAGAGGGTCTATTTTAGAAAATTCTAATGCTTAGGGTCAAGGACAACCTACTTAAGCCTGCATCTTTACTATGACCCAGTAAGAAGCCCAAACATCTAATGTAGTGGTATCAAGTATATTGTATATCTATGGGATTGATAAACATGTATTATTTGACCTTAGTGCTACTTATTCCTTTGTGTCACCTAATTTCGCATCGAGGATGAATATGACATGTCACAAACTAAAAAGCCCATTATTTTTAGTACTCTTTTAGGACAACCTATTATGGTTGAAATGTGTTTTATGTCAAGTCCCATATATATCGAAAGGAGATGTCTTCTTATAAATTTGGTAATTCTTGATGTGTTAGTCTTTAATATCATTCTTAGTATGGATTGGCTAACTACACATTATGCCAAAGTTGATTATAAAAATAAAATGCTCTTGTTTGCTAAACTTAGGGAAGTAGAATTCACCTTTTAAAGTGATAAGGCATATGATTCTTTTATCTTAATATCCATTATTTGTACATGTAAGATGTTGTGACATAAAATGTTAGAGATACTTAGTACTAGTAAAGGACCTTAAAATGGATAGGAGTTGATCAAAGACAATTTTAGTGTTGAATGAATTCCTTGATGTCTTTCTTGAAAAACTATTAGGATTACAACTAGAAAGGGAGATTGAATTTTAAGTTGACTTAATCTCTAGAGCATAACCAATATCCAAATCACTATATCGAATGGTACTAGTAGAATTGAAAGAGTCTAAATCAACTCTTTCAATTTTACTAGAGCATAATAATATCCAAAGCCTAACCAATTCTATTGGAACACCGCATCAAATGGCATTAGTAAAATTTAAAGAGTCCTAATCAACTCTTTCAATTCTACTAGAGCATAACCAATATCCAAACTCTAAAGCATAACCAATATCTAAACATTAAATAGAAATCATTGAATAAAGCCTTTATATGTCCTAATATTTACCTATGCAGTGTCAAGTACTATTTTTGAAGAAGAAAGTTGAGACATTAAGGCCAAGCATTGATTAAAAAGAGCTTAATAAGCTCATGATTTGAAAATAGGCATCCATTACCTTATATTAATGATTTGTTTGATAAATTGTAAGGGTCCAAATACTACTCCAAAATTGATTTGAGGTCTAGCTACCATTAGTTAAGAATTAGGAAGCAAGATGTAGCTAAGACTACGTTTCATACTCATTATAGGCATGATGAGTTCCTAGCTATGCCATTTGGACTCATTAATGCACAAATATTTATTACACTTAATGAATCAAGTGTTTCAATAATTCTTAGATTAGTGTGTCATTACATTTATTAATGATATCCTAGTTTTCAAAGAGTAGAGGATCATGCTTATCATTTATGATTGGTATTATAGATCTTGAGGAAATACTGGTTGTATGTCAAATTCTCCAAATGTGAGTTTCAGCTACCAAGTTGCATTTCTTTGGTCATATGGTATATGAGGAAGGTTTAAAAATGGATCATAAGAAGATTGAGCTAGTAGAATAGAAGCCCACACCCACCATATTGAGGTAGTAGAATAATAGCCCATACCCACCCTATTTGCAGATATCAGGAGTTTTCTAGGATTAACTGGCTATCATAGACTTTTTATGTAGGATTTCTCTAAGATTGTTACACCTATGTCCTAAATAACTTGAAAGAATCAAAAGCTCATATGGATTGATGAATGTGAAGCTAGTTTCTAGTATCTAAACAACATATTGATTTAAACTCTATTTTAGCCTTTCCAATTGGTAAAAAGAGGTACATTGTGTATTATAATGCTCCGACAGTAGGGTTAGCGTATGTACTGATGCAAAATGGTAGGATGATTGCTTATGCCTCTCATTGACTAAAACCATATGAAAGAACTACCCTACCTATGATTTGTAGATGATAAAAATTATTATTACTTTGAAAATTCGGTGACATTTTTTGTAAAGGGCTACTTGTGAGATCTTCACAGATTACTAAATCCTTAAATATATCTTTACACAAAAAGAGTTGAACCTTAAACAAAGGTGATGGATGGAACTACTTAGCGATTATGATTACACCATAGAATACCACATAGGTAAAACTAATGTTGTGGTAGATGCTTTAAGTAGAAAGTTGATGAAGCTTAGCTCATATATAGGTATACAAGTGACCTATTATGTAATAAGTGCATCAATGACTCTCATTTGATATTGAGTTAGCTTCGCTCATTTCTAGCTTATTGTCCCTTGGCACCAAGAAGGGGAGGGTTCAATTGGTGTATAAAAATTTAAAAGATAAAGAAGAGGGGAACAAGAATGAGCAGAATTGAGACAACGATTTATAGTGGTTTGGGTATAATAGACCCTACCTCCACTCCCTAATCTATCAATTAGGTATTTCACTATCTCAAGGTGTTTTCAAGCTCATACCCAACTTATACAACTTGTGTTTTGATGGCTCACACATAACCTTACAATAATGTGTTTTTAGGCTAACACAAAATCTCACTTAAGTGTTTACTAGGCTCACACTTAAACCTTTATTGAAGTGTTTTTATAGGCTAACATTATAACCTTACAACTTTGTGTTTAATGCTCACACCTAACACTTACAATTTCATAAAGAAAATTGAAGAAAATGAGTAGCAAGGATTGAAAGCTTTAATTACTTGTAATAAATTTCTTAGCAACCTTATTCATAGCTGTTTGGTGGAGTATTTATACCCAAACTTCACCAAAGAGACGTTGCAGAACATAGCTCATCAAATATTTGAGACATGCTTGATAAATTCTGTATTAAATGCTTGACAGACTCAATTCACGGTCGCTACTACTCATTAGCGATCGCGAAATCTAAATTTCTGAAAGAAAATCCCATTTGTGTCTAACGGCTAGTCCACGTGGTAGCTTCTGATTAGTTAACTAAGAAAATATAGTCGTTGCTCTTTTACCTACTTTTAAAAGTCGTGGTTGCGAGCTTTCTTGTATAGGACGTGACAAAGGACACAAATTCGTCTGCCAAAAATGGTTATCTTCTTATTCACGATTTGCAGTTGCTACCAACAAGATACCTCCGTGAAATTTGACTTCTAATGGTCCGCTGGAACACATGTCATGCTGTGGCTGTGGACTTGCTTCCCTTTTAAGTCATTTGAAAATTCGTGATCGCTACTGGGGCGTAACACTCATCACGATTTCATTTGTCGATTTTGGATTAATTCATTTGGATGAATTGCGGTCGAGAATGGCTTTGCGATTTCGCCTGTCTGCTTTCTAGCAATACTTCTTTTCATATTGCGATTACAAATACAAAGTAGTGGTCACGATTTAGAAGTCACCTTTCAAACTTGAAGATTTTTGAGCTACATCTAACTTCCAACTTAGATAAAAACTAAAGGCTATAAAATAACACTAATTTCAAATATTAGACATGATCAATCTCCTTTGTCAAGATAAAAAGAGGTCCAAGACTTGGGTTAACTACCTTAGTCCAACAATCTCCCCCTTTTTGATTTTGACAACTTAGATTGACCCTTAATAATAATAATGCAGAAAAAAAATGAAGTTTGATTGTAGGTAAAGATTCAATGAATACTTAAGACAAAAATTTGTTATGTATATTATTCATTCAAACATAGTGAATCTAAGAAACAATAAGTATGGTGCTCCCCCTTAACTTATGTCATAATTTTTTTGACTTAGATGTTTTTCCCTTTAGGCTTAGTCATATACACTCTCTCCCCCTTTGGAAAGATAAAAAAGAGGAGGAATTAGGGAGAAAGTAAACTCATGCATAAGTAATAATAAGGAGCAAAAGTAAATATAAAAAGCAATTGATAATAATCACATAAGATCACAATATAGCAAATAAATAGCTTTTATTTATTTATAACTTGTGGGATCACAAACTTTTAAACATAAGAAAAGAGAAAAAAAAATAAAGAGATCCCTAAACTATAAAGTAGGAGACCCATCATCACTAGAAGTGTCTCCAACTTGTTCATCGTTGGCACCCTCAACATCTTCACCGTCTTCAACTTCATCATTGCCGACTTCCTCTTGAGTATCTTTGAATTTTGTAAAGTCTGAAAGGTGGCAAAGGGGAACTCTGAGTTTCTCTTGGAGATCCACCATATCACTATAGAGGTGAGAGAGTAATAGAGATTGTCGCTTCATCTTCCACATAAGCTTATCAAGCTTGCTGTTGATGGTGGAGAGAGATACTTGGGCTTTTGGCTTAGGTGGTGGAGGAGCAGAGGGAGAAACAACGTCAAGATATAGACACTTCCTTTTGAAAGCTTGCGAGCTCTCCATACGTTGAGCTCGAAAAGCACCAAGAAGATATGTGTAGGAATCAAGATGAAGTGCCTTGGCATTGATGAGGTAGGTAAGGTCCAAAAAGTTCTGAGAGGGTAGATACTTCTTGGTGAGTAGCTTCTCCTTGTCCTCATCAAGGGCTTCCACAGATCGATAGATTGCGGTGATGTGTGAAGGGAGCAAAAATTGACTCTTCGGCTTCGTACTCATATGGATCAGTTGATCCACAAGGTAGCGGCCTATCTGGATGGGTTTGTTCTTCATGAGACAGAAGAGGAATGCAAGATCCTTTTGTAAGACCTTCTTATTCCCATCACCTCTCGCATTGATGGATAAAATGATAATTCGGTGAAGAATCCACAAAGGTAAGGACTTAATGTTCTTTGTGAGAGAGGATCTTATATCATGTCTCGCTTCGATCGAAACCTCTGCCCAAAACTCTGAGTATATGACATCGAGAGTTGAAATAATGAATGGAATGTGCTTACCGATTTGGAGGTTAAAGAGGGAGGACAGTTACTTGAAGGTGATAAAGTACGAATCCCAAAGGCGTGAAAGATGACATCGTACTGCCCGACAGGAGATTTCACTTTACAGCTCAGTTGAACTGTGCACATGAATTCTCAGACTATCTCTTTGTACCCCGATTCATTTCTAAAAATGAATTCATTCTAGCCAAGGTTGGACAGGAATGCTCGAATTTCATTGTGTAACCTAAGGGTTTCAAGTAGAAATGTAAAGGGTATTTTGTTGGGCAAAATGACTTTGGAGAGATTTGCCTTATATCTCTCCTTTTCTTCACGGGTCACTCCCTTCATGTAGATGAAGGAAGGAGAAGCATAAGGTTGGGCTATACTCTTACCTTTCTTAGCTCTGAAAGATTTATTTGGAGCCATGAAGAACTTGATAGAAATTGAGAGATTTAAAGAGTAATTTGAGGAAGAGAAGATGTTTGAAGTAGATGTGAGAAAAACACTGTTGAAGGGGGGTATTTATAGGCTTGAATGGGCAAGAAAACGATAACAAATGACTAGAAATTGATTGAATGAAGGGTTGGAAACGGTTGGCCATCAAATCACACAAATATGAGATAGTTACTCAAATTCGCGTTTGCAAAAATGGAAGTCGTGATCGCGAATTTTAGAAAATGTGAGTAACGGACAAATTGTCCTCTAGAATATACGCTACAATGGTCAAAATTTTGAAATTAATGACTAAAATTCACGGTGGGGAGAAATTTCGCGACCGCAAATTGACATTTGATAGCAGATAGAAGTTAACTTGTAATTTGCTATTGTGAATAAGGAATAGTGACCGCGAATTATGAGTTAGCAAGGATAAGAAAGAAAATTTTTGAAAAACATGTGATCCCTAAGAAATAAATAATAAAACTTTCCATATCAATCATCAATCAAACATTTTACATACACATATCACACAAGATCAAACAAGAATTTTCACTTGAGGGAGTTTCTATCAAGCATTCCCAATTCTCTCTTAATGAAGTTCATCCTTTCTTCATTTAGAGGTTTAGTGAAAATATATGTAATTGATGATTAGTGTCAATGAATTCTAACACAACATCACCTTTTTACACATGATCTTTAAGAAAATGATGCCTAATATCTATGTGCTTACTTCTAGAGTGTTGGATGGGATTATTTGAAAGATTGATAGCACTAGTATTGTCACATTTGATAGGAATGTGATCAATTGCTTTGCCAAAGTCCTTTAATTGTTGTTTCATCTAAATAACTTGGGTGTAACAGCAACCCGCTGCCACATACTTGACTTTCGTGGTAGATAAGGCAACCGATACTTGTTTTTTACTAAACCATGAAACTAAGCATTCACCTATGAATTGGTAAGCCCCGAAAGTGCTTTTTCTATCTAATAAGCTTCCTGCATAATCCGCATCTGAATACCCAACTACGCTAAAAGATGTATTCCTAGGATACCATAGTCCTAAGTGAATAGTGCCATATAAATATTTGAAAATTCTCTTTACAACATTCAAATGAGATTCTCTAAGTGAAGATTGAAACCTAGCACACATACAAACACTAAACATTATATCTGGCCTACAAGCAGTAAGATAAAGTAGAGATTTTATCATACCTCGATATATCTTTTCATCTACTACTGTACCCGATTCATCCTTGTCTAGCTTTATGGTACTACTCATCGAAGTTTTTGCTACCTTGCATCCTTCCATACAAAATTTCTTTATAATTTCCTTTGTGTATTTGGCTTGGTTGATGAAGATCCCTTCTTCAAGTTACTTGATTTGTAGACCAAGAAAGAATTTGAGCTTTTCCATCATGCTCATTTCGAATTCCCTAGTCATACACTTAGCAAATTCCTCACAAATAGATTCATTAATAACACCAAAGATAATATCATCAACATAGATTTGGACAATTAAAGTGTCTTGCTTGTGTTTTTTAATAAATAGTGTAGTATCAACCTTTCCTTTCTCAAAATCATTTTGCAAGAGAAATAGACTTAGCCTTTCATACCAAGCTCTTGGAGCTTGTTTCAATCCATACAAGGCTTTATTTAATTTAAAAACATGGTTTGGAAAACAATGTGATTCAAAACTAGGAGGTTGTTTAACATAAACTTCCTCCTTAATAATGCCATTTAAAAATGCACTTTTAACATCTATTTGGAAAAGTCTAAAGTTCATATGACATGCAAATGCTAAGAGAATCCTAATGGCCTATAATCTTGCTACGGGGGCAAAGGTTTCATCATAATTTATACCTTCCTCTTAGTTGTATCCCTTCGCAACCAATCTAGCCTTGTTTTTAGTGATGACACCTTGCTCATCTAACTTATTCTTAAACACCCACTTACTACCTATAATTGGGTGATTTTTAGGCCTAAGGACAAGTTCCCATACTTTATTTCTCTCAAATTGGTTGAGTTCTTCTTGCATAGCAAGTACCCAACTTTCATCTTCAATGGCCTCATCAATTGATTTTGGCTCTAATTGAGAAACAAATTCAAGATTATTATCTAAATGATGTAATTGAGATCTAGTACTTACACCCTTTGATGTATCACCAATGATCAAGTCCTTGGGGTGATACTTGGAGAATCTCTAATCTTTGGGTAACTCTTGCCTTGGTTCATCCTCTTATTGAAGTTATGGTTCCTCATCCATTTTTTATGATTCACCTTCTTCTTTATCATCTCTTCTTGTAGTGTCTTTCAATTCAAGCTTTTCTAGTTCACTTACAAGATTATCAACAAAAGTACCTTTCCCAAGATCAAGTTTACTAGATTCATAAAAAAGGACATTCATAGACTCTTCAACTATTATAGAACTTTTATTGAAGACTCTATAAGCTTTGCTTGAGGTGGAATAGCCTAAAGAGATTCCTTCATTAGTCTTCAAATCAAAATTTCCAAGATTATCCTTAGTATTCAAAATATAGCACTTACATCCAAATACTCTTAGATATGAGATCTTGGGTTTTCTACCAGTCCATAGCTCATTAGAGGTTTTATTGAGAATGGGTCATTTAAAAACTATATAACATGAGGTACTAATGGCTTCGCCCAAAAGTAATTTGGTAAGGAATACTCATTGAGCATTGTCCTAGCCATTTCTACCAAAGTTCTATTTTTCCTCGCTACAACACCATTTTGTTGAGGTGTTTTAGGAGTTGAAAAATTATGAAAAATTCCATTCTTAAAATAATAATTTTCAAATGATTCATTTTGAAATTCTTTTCCATGGTCACTTCTAATAGAAGTTATAAAGTAACCTTTTTCATTTGAAACTTTTTTTGCAAAGCTTTTAAAAGCATCAAAAGAATCATTCTTATGATCTAGAAAAGATACCCAAGTAAACCTAGAGTAGTCATCTACAAGGACTAATGCATAATGCTCTCCACCTAAGCTAACACTCCTAGTAGGTCCTATCAAGTCCATGTGAATAAGTTGAAGTGGTCTAGATGTACTTATAACATTTTTTGCTTTGTGGGAGGCTTGATGTTGCTTCCCCATTTGGCATGGGCCACATGTCTTATCTTTAGTGAATTTTAGCTTGGGAAGTCCTTCCACTAACTTTCCTTTGGATAGACTTTGAATAAGATCCATGCTTGCATGTCCAAGCCTTTTATGCCATAACCAAGCTTCATTACTTAAAGACATGAGACACTTGAAAGATTGGTTAGCCAAATTGTCTAAGTCAATCGAGTAGGTATTGCCTTTCCTTTTACCCTTGAAAATAACCTCATCATCCACCAAAGTGGTGACTCGATATTCCCTAGGATCAAAGGTGACCTTATTACCTTTATCACACAATTGACTTACACTCAACAAATTATGTTGTAAGCCACTAACTAATAAGACATTATCAATTAATGAACAACCATCCTTACCTATGGTACCAATGCCAATTAC